>CAODLS011602243.1:0-18984 GCA_948243855.1 Flueggea neowawraea
ACTTCACAAGATATCTTATCGTCATGGATTCTCAAAAGACTTGAGAAAGGAGATTCTTGATCAAACTAGAGACCATTACATCACCAAAGATTTTAGAGACAGTCCTAGAATTAGTTATGAGAGTGATCGTTCTCTTCCTTCTACCATCAAAAGTGAACTGCGCATCACTAGTAGAACATCATCGTTCAATGAATCACTAGATAGATACTGCCAATTGTATGAATGTAGTTTTAATAGAGAAACTAAACACCATAATACTGAGACATCAAGATTGAGAAGCGAACACGAAAACTTAACTAGAATAGGTACTACAAAGTCCATGAGAAGGATTTTTTCCTTACCTAATATTAAGTACACCGAGGCCTCTTCTGATGCTTTTGCAGAAAATCACGCTAGGACTGTTACAGATGGAACTACAGGCCATGATCATCCTGCAGCTGCAGAGAAAATAGTGCAATTAGATACAAAATCTGATTCAGATTTCAATAATCCAATAAATTTGGACAGAGCGACAATTTCAACCAATGAAGACTGGCAAGAAGCGAAGCTAGAA
The DNA here is from genome assembly GCA_948243855.1 of Flueggea neowawraea. Lineage (NCBI taxonomy): Eukaryota > Viridiplantae > Streptophyta > Magnoliopsida > Malpighiales > Phyllanthaceae > Flueggea > Flueggea neowawraea. Next base: position 554 of record CAODLS011602243.1, read on the forward strand.
TTGATTTCAAAGGTTGAGCCAGATGCCAATGTTGTTGATATTGGTGACGATGTCAGCAACTTGGTCATCAAGGAAACGACATCTGAAGATATGCCACAATTTGCTACTATTTCTGTTGCTAAACCAGAAGTAGAAAATATTTCTGTGTTCAACTATGATGCTCAAGAGGCAGAAACTAGACATACAACAGGCTCCAAAGTGAGAGGTAATTAATTACTTCTGGTTGTTCTTTGCTCTACGTATTACATACTATCTACTTAATGCATTGCAATTTATAAGCAGTCATGTTTAATTTTAGTTATTAAATTTATTAGTGGAAAATTGGGGCCTGTTTAGTTTGGAGAATTTTTTTATTGTTTTCTAAAAAAATTTGAAAATATAGAAAAATGAAAAATTTATTAAAAAAATAATTTCTATGTAAAATAAGGTTTTGCATTTAATTTTTATTCGAAACACACTTTAAAGAGATACACCTCATCTTCTCTTTTGTTTTCTATACAAAACTTGTTTTTAATCTTTAGAAATGAACATATTTTCTAAATATTTTCAGTTTCCAAAAAATAAAAATAAAATAAAAAATAAAAAACTATTTTCTCAACAGTCTTGATGTTTGTGAATTTTTCTTGAAGAAAAAAGGTAGTAAAATTCAATCTTGATAATTGCCCTAATTTACGTTCGTGGTCACTAATTTTTGTCTTCCATTTTCTAATTGGATTTTCATGAATATGATTTAGTTTTCACTGAAGAAGATCTAGAACCAAGTCAAACACATTTCCACCCAACAAAGCTTGACATTTTGGGTGAGCAACTTCCGGAATTCAATGTGGATACATCTAAACTGATCAATGATAATGCTGATAAAACTGAATTTCCGTGCAAGTCCTTACATGAAAGAACTCTGCAATTGCAAGTGAATGCTAAAGACAAAGCTGAGTTTGATTATGTGAGGGACTTTTTGGAGATATCTGGTTTCATCAAGAATGAGCCACTAGGAACATGGCATTCTGAGGAACAACCAATGGATCGTTCAGTGTTAGAGGAGGTGAAAGACTGCATATTCTTCGATCCAAAGTGTTATGGAAGTGAAGAAGGTAGGAGTTGTTATCATGTGCTTCTATTTGATCTTATTAATGAAGTTTTGATGGAGATTTATGTAAAGTCATATGCATATTATTCAAAGCCATTAACTTTCCTCTCGGATATTCGTCCAATGCCGATCGGACATCATGTTCTTGAGGAGGTATGGGCAGATATTAGTTGGTATTTGAGCTCTAGCCTTGAAACTGATCATCAGCAGCCATTAGATTATATTGTAAATAGAGATTTAGCCAAAAGTGATGGGTGGATGAACACACAATATGAAGCTGCGTGTGTTGATCTTGAATTGGAGGATTTGACTTTTGATCATCTTCTTGAAGAAATTATTTGTTCTTGAGATTCCTTTTTTTTTCATTTATTCTTATTTGTACATAAAATTATATCTATTTTTTTTACATTAATTTATATTACTAAACCAGAAGAAGTCCAATTAGAATGTATATTTTAAGTTTTCAAGCTCACACACAATCTATCTATTAAACATGCAATATAACATGACACACTTAAACACGTTTAACTAATTAAAAAGTTGATTGATACAATACGATCCAACATTTCCCTTTATTAATAACACTTATAACTCATTCAATGACACGACTCACAAATTCAAAACTAAAAATTATAATTGATTTAATGAACTTATAAGCCTTAACAAATTACACAGAAGAGTAGCTCTTGTAGTTTCATTTTCACACCTAATTAAATTGCTTATTATCTACTAGTGGCATCTATGATTAACATTTTGATATATATTTGTTGTTTAGTGACAGGGAATGTTCAAGTCTAATAAAAAAAAAAGACGATGCAAAAATTTTATTTGGTATGTTTTATTATGATTAGGTTTGTGTTCACTTCCATAGAAAGCAAAAATTAAGAAATTAAAGGAAAAATTGTAGAACTTGTCAAGATGCCCCTTGAGGCTTACTTCTGGTTTCTCCCACTCTCTAAAGAAAAACGAAAAAAAGAAAGCAAAATATTCAATTAACCGACAATCCTTGTGAGTTTGTTGCTGTGTATTTTGTGAGCGATATTCAGTTAACCAGAAAGGGTATATTAACAGTAGTGATTAACAACAAAGTTGGGGACAGGAATTGGGAGTGTATAAAACGAAAGCAATGTTGTAGCTGAGTGGGAAAAGGAGTGTGGGGACTGAGAGGAGCAGAGAGAGGAAAAATAGCTGTCGTTTTAGAGCGAGAAAGAGAGAGAGAGAGTAGGGCAGTGACAAGAAGACTAAGATATAATAAAACCAGTCATTAATGCCACCAATCGCCTTTTGCTTTTGTGCCGTCCTAGATGCAACTTGCACCATTGACTTCTTGTTCTTCTTATTTTAAAAATGAAGTGTGGCAGTTAACGTGGCCTTCCTACCTGATTGCTTTTGTGCCATTTTTAGGGCACCAATTCGGGTGCCAAATTTTGATAGCCATTTCGTAAAGGCACCATTTAGTGATTTAGTTCTCAAACGACAATTTTTGTGAGTTTGTTGCTGCGTATTTTGAGTGATATTTGTTTGTTAATATAATATTTTGTGAGGTCGGGTTTATGCGGTTTTGGGTTGAGTGTTATCCCACTTGTACTTGTTTGTTTCATATTAGTGAATCTGTTACAGATACTGGCTTGACTTCACCAATGTTGTTCTTTGTCTGTGAACATAGACTTAAAAGCGGAACCACATTAATTTCGTCTGTGTTTATTACCTCTATAATTTAAGTATTTATGTATTTTAGTATTCTTATTTAAATTGTTTGATCCATCCAATCCCGAACATCTATGATTAGAATGATTATATGCCTAATAATCATAACACATTACCCAAAAAACAACTCAAAGCATTGTCACTATTCTAAATTATTTAATTACCATTTCAACTGCTTCTTCTAAAGTTGACACAATTATTCTAAATTATTTTACTTCAAGTATAAAGCAATTTATATTTTAAAGACCTGTGTTGTCTTTATTTTTTCACCTGTGTAATCTATTTTTACCAAATTTACTTCAAACAAACATTTATTTATATCAATATATCAGATTCCTTTGCTACTTTTTAATGGACCTATTGGTGTTTTAATAGTTACTAATTGCATTTCGGAAGTGCTAATTTATAATATCTTAATTTGCTAAATCCATGTAGGCTACCACTGCATTAGCATTCAATGGAAAAGAGTTGTTCAGTAAAACATTGAATCTCCCAACATGGCCATCATTTCCAGCATATTGTTTTGTACCAGAAAGGAGCTTGCCTTGAGCACTTCATTTCTTCTTGACCAGGAAATGTGCAACCATCCATTCTTCGCCGTTGTTGTATCCGCAGAGTTCCGCGTCGGCAATGAAGAATGTTCTCCAATATACAGTCCACTTGACAGCTTCGTCCTTCCCATATGTTGACTCCATTATTGTTTTAATGGCAGCCAAATTTTTGTCCATTCTTTTGAGCCACTCCTCACTGCAAATAACCTTTAACACTGAGACAATCTATTGAAACAGAAAAATGAAGCAACTGGTCCACTAAGTTCAGTACTTAAAGCATAAGGAATAGAATTCGTCAACTATGTCTACCATTGGCATCAAGTCACCCATCCTTACCTTGTCTGTGCGTAATGTTTTCCATTCACAAGCCAATGATTTGTATAGAAACATCATCCTGCAAGTTAACTCAGAATTTCAATAAAGAACATTCTGCAAGAAAGCTTGAACTCGAAATATACTTTAGTTTCATGGGTTTCCCTCTGTTAAAGTTCTTCACCTTTATTTGAATCTATAGCACTGCAATTTCATTTTGTCAAAAGTAAAGCTGAATGGGAAATGCATATTACTCAAATAGTACATGCAGACTCACCTGAAAATAAAGCAACAGATTTGCAGAAGGCATTGTACCTCCAGTGAAGAAATACCTAGTAATCCAGTCATCATCATTTACATCCTGCATGTAAATACGGACAGGTCAACTATTACTACAGATTTAAGCACTGCAATTTAAATATAAGTATTCTTGCTCAAAGAGAAAAGAAAAGGTATGACGACATACCAATGGGGATACTAATCAGGTATACCTCAAAATGATAAGCAAATGCTTTATGGCAGAAATATTGGACAAACAGAAGGCTGTCTTGTTTCATCCACTTAGATATCTTGTTAAGGAGTTGCTTATAGTTCTTCATATGTTGGTGAAGGAAAATACAATCGTTAAACAGTAAAAGGTATAACCATTGCATCCCTTTGTACCATACACAGCCAAGAAAACAGACTTCAAACATTCCAATGGAGTATATACGGTCATAGGAAGCCTCCAATTCGAATGTGCTAATATCTGCAACAATGATCTCCACATTCTGCAAACTAAGATCCCTGTGATAAAAAGTAAATAACAGTTTGGATTGGCAACATGCTATTGCATTGTTTAATTTGCAAAGAAACCAAGGATGCCAACATAGATATTAATCAAAGTTTTTGTTGGTATTTTATGGTGAAGTGAAGAATGTGAGCATGAAATATGTGTTTTATTGATTACGATGCTCTATTTATAGATCTAAAAATCTAATAAAAGAGCATGAAAAATCTCTAAATACTTGGCATATCTTCCTATTATCAAGCTTAAAAGAGAAAATCACCATTTTCATCCTAAAGACTTGGTCTTGTTGATTAACAGGGACAGTCGGGGGCATTCGTATACCTTGCACAATTCTGATGGCAATTGTACCTTTCCCTTCAACCTTCATTTGCTTGTCGTCCCCGAGTCGAACCTCACTTTTTTGTGACTCATCAAGCTCTTTGAACAATGACTTGGTTCCGGACATGTGGTTGGAGCATCCGCTGTCTAGAAACCATAAATTGTTGCTGTTGACATCATCTTGAATAAATGAATGGGCCACGAACAGCTTGCTTTCCTCTTCAACCTTCTCCATAAAATTAGCTTGCTTTTGTTCTTTCCTCTGTTTGGTCCAGCATTCAGCTTCTTTGTGCCTAAACTTGCTGCAATATCTGCATTGAATTGAACTTGTGTACTGCCGTGATTCACCAAATTGACCTCTACATCTACCGCCACCACGTCCTTGTCTACGAAATCCACCTCTGCCTCTTCCTCGACCTCCTGAATTGTCTGATTTTGCTTCTTTGCTCAAGGACTCCCCCTTCGCCTGCAAAGCCTTCTCCTCAACCTTTTCATGAGATTTGTTAAGCCTGACTTCATGGGCTAACAATGAACTCATTAATTCATAAAAAGTATAAGTAGTCAAGTCCTTAGATTCTTCAATTGCAGCAACAACGTGATCAAATTTGGGTGTTAGGCTTCTTAAAACCTTACACACAACAGTTTTTGTACTAACATCTTCACCATATGATTTCATATGATTAACAATTCCAGACACTCTAGACAAAAAATCTTGCACAGATTCGTTTTCTTTCATGGCCAATGTTTCAAAATCATGACGAAGTGTCTGTAACTTTACCGTGATTACCTTCTTGTCACCCAAATACTCTTGCTTTAGAATCTCCCATGCTTCATTGGAGGTGCTTGCTGCTGCAATACGTGGAAAAATCTCATCATCGAGAGATTGTTGAATCAGAAATAAAGCCTTCGCATCTTTCTTGTGACTTTCCCGCAACCGTTGATTCGGCTCGTCTGGTTCTGGGTCTTCAAATCCAGCCTCAACCAGGTCCCATAACTCTTGGGACTTGAACATGGTCTTCATTTTGAGGCTCCAGAAGTGATAGTTTTGTCAACTTTGAACGGTTTTTGTGCCTTAGAGTCATGCGTTCCTCTGCCCGCTTGAAGCAGCAAGGTAATGGAGAATTCTTGATAGTTTTCCTTTACGTAGATGATATGATTTATACGGGCTCTTCATTATCTTTAATTGAAGATTTTAAGTCATAGATGATGAGGAATTTTGAGATGACAGATTTGGGCCTGCTGCAATATTTGTTGGGTCTTGAAGTAATTCAAGGTGAAGATGGAATCTTTGTGTGTCAAAAGAAATATGTTGCAGCATCATCAGCAGCCACACAAGTGTTGTGGCTCAGAAAACTTCTTGTTCATCTCAACCATGAGCAAAAGGGAGCAACAGAGTTATTTTGTGACAACAGATCTGCAATTGCAATGGCAAAGAACCCTGCTTTTCATGGCAGAACAAAGCACATTGATGTGCAACACCACTTCATTCGGCAACTAGTAGCTGATGGCAAAGTAGTACTGAAATTTTGTGGCACAAATGTGCAATTAGCAGGCACCACGTGCATGGTACAACAAAATTGACTCGTTTTTCCAAGGCAACGGGTTCACAAGAAGTGAAAGTGAGCCCACTCTTTACTTGAAGCAGCAAGGAAATGGAGAATTCTTGATAGTTTGCCTTTAAGTAGATGATATGATTTGTATGTGCTCTTCATTATCTTTAATTGAAGATTTTAAGTCATGATGATGAGAAATTTTGAGATGACAGATTTGGGTCTGGTGCAATATTTTTTGGGTCTTGAAGTAATTCAAGGTAAAGATGGAATCTTTGGGTGTCAAAAGAAATATTTTGCAGATCTTTTGAAGAGGTTTAACATGGCAAATTGTGAAGTGGCAGACACACCAATGAATATCAATGAGAAGTTGCAATGGGACAAAGAAGGCCAATGCAAGACTTTTCAGAAGTTTAGTTGGTGGCTTAAATTATTTGACACACACAAGGCCTAACATTGCATTTTCTGTTGGTGTTGTCTCTAGATTTATGCATAGTCCTACAAAGCAACACCTTGGTACAGCAAAAATAATTCTTCGTTATGTAGCTGGAACTGTCAATTTTGGTATTTGGTACACGAAAGTATAAAATTTCAGATTATTTGGCTTCACTGATAGCAAGTGGGCAGGATGTTTGGATGATCGAAAGAGCACTTCGGGGAATGTTTTTAGCCTTGGTAGCGGAGTAGTGAATTGGAGTTCAAAGAAGCAAGAAACTGTTGCCTTGTCATCATCTGAAGCAGAATATGCTGCAGCATCATCAACAGCCAGACAAGTGTTGTGGCTCAGAAAACTTCTTGTTCATCTCAACCATGAGCAAAAGGGAGCAACAGAGTTATTTACAACAGATCTGAAATTGCAATGGCGAAGAACCCTGCTTTTCATGGCAGAACAAAGCACATTGATGTGCAACACCACTTCATTCGGCAACTAGTAGCTGATGGCAAAGTAGTACTGAAATTTTGTGGCACATGCAAGTAGCAGATATTTTCACAAAGTCTCTTCCCCAGGGCAAGCATCAATTTTTCATATTACAGCTGGGAGTTTGTGATTTTGAATCAAGGGGGAGTGTTGAATAATTCAAAATTTGTTAGTGGCAGATTATTAGGAGTCTTAGAGTCAAATAAGTTAGAATCAAAGATAAGTTGTTATCCCTATTTTGTGGGTTCATGTATTGTGATCCTATCTTTTAGATTCAGTTTGTTATCATTCGTGCTCTATATAAAGAGTCTTTGTACTGCTATTTTTTGAACATAACAAGAAGAAGACACAGCAGTGTTTCCATCTATATTTGTCTCTGTTCCAACACTCCTTGCCTTAATAGTTGCAAATCTGAAAAATTTCTCCTTACCTATTACTTCATGTTTTGTTTGTCTTTTGGATCAATTTCATTCTTGACGTCTTCTTAGAGAAGAAGTTGTCATTGCTCTTGGCATTTGTTACTGTCGTTGTCATGGTTGTTGTGTTGTGTTGTTGTCAACGACACTCTTGGCATTCGTTATTGTTGTGGTTATATCTGTTATTGTCATTGTTGTTGTGATGGTTATATTTCTTGTTGATGTCAACTTCTAATTGTGGGTTGTGATTGTATTTGTGTTTGTGTTGTAGATTGTGGGTGTGAGTTGTGTTGTTGTATATCTTGACATAGGAAGAACAGTAGGATGTATTTCTTTTCTTTTTCTTCTTCATCATTGATATGACGTAGCTTATACTTTCGAAGTCTCTTAAGATTGAGAGAGCTTTGATACCATTATGTTGGTATTTTATGGTGAAGTGAAGAATGTGAGCATGAAGTATGTGGTTTATTGATTATGATGTTATATTTATAGATCTAAAGATATAACAAAAGAGCATGAAAAATCTCTAAATATATGGCATTAGGGCTGCTCATGGGTTTTGAAAATTCTCGAACCGAACCAAAAAGAATCGGAACAAAAAACCGTTGACTTTTGATTTTCTCCAAACCGAACTGTTCCAAAAATTTTATTTGGGATGGTTTTGGATTTTAAGCAATACCCTTACTAAGAATCGTCCCGTACCGAAGAACCAAAACTAATACCGAAAATTATATATATACATTTTTTTATTTTTATGATTAAAAACCTCATACTTAACTTATATCATTTCGATAATAAAATCATACACCATGTCCCATATGCTAATCTACAAAATTAGTTCAACTAAACTACTTAGAAATTATTTACCACTTATAATTTAATTTTAACAATTTAGTATGTTCAAGTAAATCAAGTAAATGTTATTATTTTTTTCAAAACGATATAATTTTAAATATTAGTTAAAGACTTGAAGTAACATCTATAAATTATACGCTAAAACTAATATCATAAATCTTATACTATAAACCTTAATTCCTAATTCCTAAACTAATATTGTTAACCATTTAAATATTTTAATTACTATTCAAAGTGTAATAATACACCTTATATACAAAAATATTTGATATCATAAACTGCATTTTGTTTATATATATTTGACTTTTTCTTCATTTAACAAAATATTGTACATATTATTAATTTGTTAAATATGGTGTCAAATATACGTAGTTTCATTCAAAACTATTGTATTTGAGACTTTAATTTCATTTTAGTGTAATTTGTTTGTATTTTTAAGACATGATTAATGTGATATTTTTGTATTTAAGTTGAATTTTAATGAAGAAAATCTTCGATCTCTGAACCACCTTCATCCCGAAATCTCTGTGCCGTTTTGTCTCAAAATTTTGGAGATTTCAGGACTTCGGGACAATTTCAAACCCTGCAAAACCAAGATCCTGAAATTTGGGACGATTCCATAAATTTTGAAATCTCCGAACCATGAGCACCCCTATAGGGCATATCTTCTATTATCAAGTTTAAAAGAGAAAATCTCTACTTTCATCTTAAAGACCTAGTCTTGTTGACCATTTTCAGCAGTTTTTACACATTAACGCATATTTGGATGCATGCTTCACTCATACATAATATATTCAGCATCATACCGACATTGCTCCTTAATCAATGCTTTCTGTGTCACTGAATTGCAAATTCCTGTAACTTTACAATTACTGTAATTTTGGGCTATGTACAAAGAAAGTGACCCCCCAGCACATCCAACATCAAGAACGGTGTGACCATCGTTCAACTGCGACCTTTCACAATACATCTGCACATTGCTTTCTCAGCCTCCTCTAATGTTCTTGATGTGTCAGAAAAATAACAGCAGCTGCATTCATTAATAAATGAGAATCAAAAATTAGTTCGTAGTAAAGAGAGGTTCACTTTTCATCAGGTTATTTTCACTGAGAATACTGAATAAATGGAAGCTGACAACTCCCTACAAATTCACATGTCCATTGACAAGTTCTGACTAGTATCTTGCAGATAAAGTACTCCAGACTACAGAGGCATTTGATTGACATCAGCATTAGGATTTCTTGTTTTATGATAAAAATTTGCATCACTGAGTTCTCCGGTTGGACATTCAGTTTTTATGCTGGCTTTGTTTCTTGTTCTTTGTCAATAATGGTCCCACCCACAATGTGAAGTGGAATATAATTCATATATCCAAGACGCACAGAGAGGGATGCTTCCGTTTGATTCATTAACAGAATAAGAGAGACACATATCATGTATGAAGGAAAAAGACTTCTCATTTTAATTATAGTGCACTTAAAATACCTATATTTCATGTTTTTGCCGAGCACCAACTTAAAAAAAGAGGCCGCTAGTTTTTAATTTTGTTCTTTTGGCTTGTCTGTCCTGATGGCTATAGGCATCTCCTTTAAAGCTGCAACATAGTCACAATCATAATTAGTTCACACAGAAAGGAAATTAGAAGAAAAAAAAAAGTGAAAACAGCAATGTCTTTGGTGATTTTCTATCAAAAATTGTATCTCCTGTTGTTCTCAGAAAACCGGAGCTAGCGTTTGCAATCTACATAGTTTAGGCAGACACATAATTAAGGTATCTCTAGTTTAATTTCCTGCAAGCAGTGAACTCGATTGGTAACCTCATGACAATCATTCAGATGAAATGGAATTATTTAAAAGTTCAGCCTTTGTCCCATTTATACTTCATCAAATCGTCCTTGATGAAAAACCATCATAACTTCCTATGATGAATTCCAATCACCACTAAAATTTCTAAAGCGGCCACTATCTCCAGCTCTAGCAATACTTTGATTGCCACTAAAACTTTTGTGCTTCAAAACGCGCATAACGTCAAAATCTTCTTTCAGAAGCAGAAAACTTCCTATGATGAATTCCAATCACCACTAAAATTTCTAATTTTTTTTTGTAAGTTTATCCTACAAGTACATTATTACTAAAATAAACTTTTCTCATTTAGAAAAATGGCTACAGTTTGAGTGAGTGATTGAATTCTTGAGCTCATATACAATTGCTATATATGATTAACTTAAAATAAACACAAAGAGGGATGGTAAGACGAGTAATTTCAATGAGCGAATCGGAGGAGGTCGGAGGAATGCTTGTAACCGGAATGGAGACGGCTAGCCAAAAGTAAGCGAGTGAGTCTACTCATATTGTAAAATTAAAAACATGATAATTGGACATATTTAATTAAAAAAAAAAACACGAACTTCAGTCTCATTTACATTTCTATCACGATTTTAAAATTTTGTCAAAAAAATAATATAAACTTTCAATTTTGTAATATTTTTGTCACAAAAATACTAACATTGTTAATTTTTTCTATTAATTTGTTGACCTGCCATTTGGATTAGCCATCTGACATGGTAAGAAGTGGGTCTACTTGGTGACATGGACAATTAAAAGAAAAGGTGGGACCAAAATGAATTCTTCTAAAATTACATTATGTTTTGAGGGGCAAAATGCAACTAATTAACCGACATCGTTTTTGGTGAGCTGACTCAAAACAACTAATAATTTATACAAATTGTGTGTGTGAAGAAGATATAGAAAGTTTTCAAATGCTATCCCCATAATATATTATCCTTGCCAATAGGAGTTTGTGTGCCACAAAGAAAGAATGTGTTATTGAGAGGGGAGTGTTTTTGGATTTTTGAGTCGTGAAGTAGATGGAAATGTGTTTCCATGTAGAGGATGATATAAAAGAGGTAAAAATGGATTTCCCTACGTCGAAGTAATGTCATCTATGCAGATTTGATATCAAAGATGAACTATAAGGATTGTGAAAATATGAGGATGCAATAGTTGATTTTGTCAAACATCAAGGACGAAACAAAGTTAATTTTGTTAAAATAGGGAGAATTCCACCTTTTTTTTTTGAATAATTACACCCTTGATTTCATTGTGCATCATCAATTACAAATTGCGACATAAGCCATTTTTTATTAATTTTTTTATTAATTTTCGGGCCCATATTTACAGTTGCAGCCCATATTTTCTTAGTTCCTACGAATGAAACATTCTGTATTAGCCTAATTTTTTTTTTCATTCAGCCATCAATTATCTCTCTCCTCTCTCTTTCTCTTTCCCCCTCCCTCTCTGTGTTTTTTTCTCTTGCCCATCCTCTCCCTCTCCTTTCCGACCTCTCTTTCCTCTCCGCCCTCTCTCTGTTGGTACTCCATCTCTGCCTCCCTCCTCCGCGTCCTCTCTCTCCTGTCTTCTCGTTGTTCACCGTCTCGAACTCAAGTTCTTATTCTCCTCTATTTTGGACATCTTTTGCCCTTAGATCTGCGTTGCTTCTTCCGTCGCTTCTTCATCGCCCTTCCTCATCGATGTCAGCTTCCTAACTCTCCGCCTCCTCCCCATCAGATCTAGCTTCCTCCGTCGCCGATCTAGCTTCCTCGTGTCGCATCTGTCCTTCTCCAGCATCCTGTCGGTCTCTCTTCTCTGGTGTCGCTTCGGACCTTGTCCCTTGCTGGTTAGGAAGGGGCGGCAGCCATATCTGGCCGCCCCGATTTTTTATTTTTTAAAAAAATTCGTTCTATTATTTGACAACAAAAATAAATGTTAATTTTTTAAATTATTTTTAATTTTTCTGTAATTTTATTTGAATTTTAAATAAAGTAACAAAATAAAAAATATTAAAAAGTTTAAATAAAGTTTTTCTTAAGTTTATTTAAGGTTGATAAAAATTTATTGTTGATTTTTAAAAAATTTAAAACAAAAAACTATAAAAGGAAAGAAAAATAAAGTAGAAAAAAATGAGTAAAATTCTAAAAATATATAAAAAAAAATTGTTTCTCTATTGTCCTAGGTTTTTAAAATGTTTATGTAAAGTTAATTTTAGGTTGATTTTAAAAAAGTTTATGTAGAGATTATACAAAGTTGATATTAGGTTAATTTTAAGGCTTTAAAAAAATTGTTAGAGCTAATTCTAAAAAAATTTATGTCTAAGTTTATATAAATTTGATATTATGTTGATTTTAAAGTTTTTAAAAAAATTTGTAGAGTTTTTTTAGATTGATTTTAAAAATAAATTATGTAGAGTTTATATAGAGTTGATATTAGGTTGATTTTAAAATTTTTAAAAAAATTGTAGAGTTGATTTTAAAAAGTGGAACAATTTAAAAAACAAAAATAATTAAAAATGTAAAAAAAAATAGCCTCTGATTCTGAGACGTAAGAAAAAAAAGTTTGACCTGATGAGGAAGAACAAGTTTTCTTCCATATGAGAAAAACAAAGGGATATTATTTATGATTAATGTGTAAATAGAGATATTTTTGTAACTTGTAGTCTTGTCTAAAATTTTATTTAGTATCCATAACAGTCCAATCTCATGAGTCTCGATCCCATAACTTAAGGCCCACGGGATGTAGCCCTTACCACCAAAATAAGAGCACTGTTCAAAAGATCCACCTAATTACAGATGAAAAGGAGCTATGTTTCATAATTTAATAAAAAAAATTTGGCATTTCGTGCTATCAGTCTCTAAGTATATGCTTATTTACTTTAGACTTTGGACCTTTTTATGCCTATTTTTCTTTTCTAATGGGGAAAGATTGAGTTATAAATATGTATAATGGAAAATGATGGCATATGAAAAGTCTATAAGTATATTAATTTTCTTTTTAAAAAATTTTCATTTTTGTCTAAATTTTTGATATTTTTAATTTATAAAAAACATACATATTAGTTCATCTATTAGCGACTAATTTAATTAATTAGACTTTTAATTATTCAATTATTAATAGAACATTAATACTCATGTTTTTTTTCAAAAATAATTAAAAAGATACACAAAAATTGGACAACTAAACTTTACTTGATTATTTTTAAAATTTTGTTCGTTCAAATTATAATACGGATGGATCCTAATCATAACATATGGAGCACTTTTTACATGAAAGAGTCCTATGCAGATATAATCATTCAAATAAAAGAAAAATATCTAACCATTAAATGACCTGAAAAAAATTAAAAAGAAAAATATCTAACTATTAAATGACCTGAAAAAAATTAACTCGTAACATATTAATCACGTTAAATTCAAAGTGTTAGATTCAAAGATCTAGGAGAGAAAGACATTATCCCATTTTATAAGAGCTAACCAATATACATTTGGACCAAGCCAACAAATTTTCTTTATTTTATTTAGATTTAAATCTATCTAGAAAGTAATAGTATATATTAAAGTTTTGACAGGGACATCAGACACAAATATTACTATGAAATTCAATAATAAATAATAATGCAATATACTTTCTATCATTATTTTTTAATTAATATCGTATTAGTATATTCACAATAATAACTCAATTTTGGTATTATATGCGGTATACCTATCCTATAGTAAAGCAATATACTAGAAATATTACTATATAAATTTATTCAAAGTTGCAGGAGTTTCATGTAATATCCCCCAAGAATTTTGTAACATTGCAATAATAATGCACATAATAAACATATATTCATTTTGAATAAAATCAAACAATAATACAACAACAAATATCCTTAAGGTGATACAATTAACGACGTTTATTCTTGTAATATTTGACAAATATACATGTATTATGAATATGACAAATCATAATTCAAATAAAAAATTAAAAAAGAAGACAGAAAGACTAATATTCATTGAATAATAAACAAATATACCATCCATATATATATTCAAATTGTGAATCCTAAAAATTTGCATGTTTGTAACGTCAGAAGATATTTTTTTTAATTTGATTTTCTTTGTTTCCTTTTTTTTTTGTAACTGTCAATTTGTTATCAATATCTCAATCCCTTAATTTAAGGAGATTGACTGCAAGTTAACCTGTCTTTTTATGTAAATAATATCATGATTTATCTATTTATAGAATATGTTGAAATATTGTCTTTTTGTGCTATTAGTTTTAATAACAGTTATGTTTTGTGTAACATTCCTAAAATATGTTCCATAATGGCCCAAATTCCTCTTCGTTTTGTTGAGCTACTAAGAGGGCTTGGACATGTGATTTTTGGGCAAGGAATATTGGGTTTGATGGTTTTGACGAGGTTGCTTGTATTGCTTTGGAAGCTCCTGTTGTTTGGTTTTAAGTTTGGATCCATATTTGTGGTATTTGTTTGGAAATTTTATCTATTGCTTGAAACTTACTCCACCACTTAATTTTGAATTGCTTAGTTAAGGTGGCTATGTTTAATATTCTGCATTTTCTCTCGATTATATTTTTCATCGATTGAATTTTCCGGTAAAAAGTTTTTCTTTGTTAAATAAATTTTTGTAAATTGGATAATCAAGGAAATATATTTTATTGATTTTATAAAATTTGACGTGCTCAAATATTTGTTGATTTTTATTGATTAAAATTATTATTTTCAATTTGCTTTAGTAAGGGAATATTTTGTTAATTTTTATTAATTATTCCTAAAATTTTTATTTAAATTTCAAAATTTATTTTTGAAATTTGAAAGGTTAATTTTGAGTTTTAAATGTTATTTGGGTAATTGGTGAGGTTTTGAGAATTTTAGAAATGATTTGGAATTGATTTGTTAAGTGGAAAATGGATTGAAAAATTGAAAAGGAAATATAGAAAAAAGAGATGAACTACCGGTCGTTCAACGTTTTGAACCAAGCTACGCGTCGTTTGTTCTGGGTTGCTACCAGTTGTCTGCGTTGTTGAAGCGAACGGCACGTCGTTTGCATTAGTGAGTCAGCTATCGTCCGCAACTCCACGCGGTCGTCCGTGCGTGTGTGTCCAACATTTTGGGTGTCGTTTGCATCCTCTTCTTCTTCTTCAAAAATGAACCCGACAACTTCATCTCTCTCTCTCTCTCTTCTTCGTTCCTCTTCCTTTCCTACACCAAGCTAAGGTAATTTCCTCTTCCTCTCTCCTCTTTTTCATGCATTTTAGTAATTGTTTTGCTGAAAAATTTGTGGGTTTGGTTAAGGCCGAAATGGGTTGTTGGGTTCGGATTTTTGTGATTTTTGACTGAAATGAAGCTGGGTTTTGTTGGCTAATGATGGATTGATGATAAAAAAAACATTAATATAGCTTGAAATTGAAGAAATGATGATTGATTCAAATGGGTTTCATTTGGTCAGAAAATGGGTCCAACGGTTTGGAGTGATTTTGAAGTTCTGTATGCAAACCGAGGGTAGATTTAGGTTCTAGGAACTATGTTGAGTTGATTGGAATCATTGAAAAAGTTAGGTTCCGCCCGATTTGGGACATTTTGGTGTGATTTTGTACCGAAAGGACTAAAAACATAATTTTACTTTTTGAAATAAATGGAGGTCTGAGATTGATATTTTACATAGTAGGTCAGATTTGTAATTTTGAAAAAATAAGCTCGGATTTGTAATTTTGGGAAAATATGTTCTAGAATTGTAATTTTGAGAAAATAAGTGCTAGAATTGTATTTTTGGGAAAATATGTTCTAGATTATAATTTTGGCAAAATATGCTTTAGATTTGTAATTTTGGAAAATGTCGGATATTTTTGTAGTTTGGAGAAATTGGAGGTTTTATTTATAATTTGAGTTGTCTAGGGGATTTAATTATAAATTCTAAAAGTTTGAGAATTAATTATTAATTTTTTAGGTCATAGGGACCAATGTGTAATTTTACGAGGTTTGGGGAGAAAATCGTAATTTTACTTAGATCTTGATTTTTGGGAGAGAGTGTTAGATTTTCAACCGAAATGGCTTTTCGACCGTCGTTTGAGCATTTGAGTTTGTATGTGCATGAGTACGCAATTCGGTGCAACTACAGTACTATCAGCATGTATTTGATTATGCTCTGATAATTGTTCAGCTATGTTTCGGTCAGCGAGGTTGACTAGCCGCCAGTAGAGCTTGAAGTGGCCATTTAACTTGGATTTTTAGGTGAGTGAAATGACAGCTTCAGACACATAGATTGTGTCTTCAAAGCTATATTATTTTTGTTGTGTCTGAATCTTTGCATGTAAATTGAAATTATTAAAGGATCGGGAAAAAAATCCGAAAATTTTGGTTTATGTGAAAAACCTGCTTTGAAATTTATTATGATCTGTAATAAATATTTTATTTGGGCTTTTGATGGTTTTTGAAATAAACATTATGTTTTAGTATTTATTATGGTTTTGGGTAATAAATCATCCGTTTGAGTTTTAAGATAATTGTTATTTAAAAAAATATTCTGTTTGGATTTAAGAATATTTTCTAAAACATGTATTGGATTTTGGGTTTAAATGTATTTTTGGAATAAAATACTCTGTCTAGTATTTTGAGATATTTCCTTTGTAAATAAATGTTTCGATTGAACATTTGATAAATTTGGTAAACAAGATATTATTCGGCATGTTGCCTGCTTGGATTGTTTTTAAATATATATTTGCACATATTTTCAAAAAGATGTTACGATATGAGACACCTACGTTACGGAGATAAACGTGACCTTTGGTATGTCAATGTGAAAACTCAGTTACCAGGGTAGGTGATAACACTTAGTTACCAGAGTAGGTGGTAACATGTGTGTCTAGCTAACACACGTGACTATATGTTTTTAGTGGCGGAGGTCCACGTATTTGTTTGGTGGCAGAGTCCACATATGATCTGATTTGGTGGCGGAGTCCACATTTGATATTGATAGTGGTCCTATGGCAGAATGTTTTGGCTCAAGATTTTGGAGAGTCTGTGATATTGCTCATTTCCCGCATTGTATTGTTCTGTAGTCTGACGAGGTATATCTAGCTGGATCACGGGGACTGCAATGCTACCAGATGTGCTTAGATTAGTATCTGCTCTGTTACAACCTTGAAAACCTTAGGGTAGACAAAGAACTATTTAGAGCCCCAAAGGCTCTCGGCTGTTAGCCCTTTTGAGTCGGCTACCATTTGAACTCCTAAGGTTGCTACTTTATTTTGATCTGATCAAGTCAGCACAGTTCTAATGTAATCCAGGCATATGATTAGTGATCATCAGCTCTGGATATCATTTGGTATGATGTCTGTACAACGTGAATTTTGACTCTGATAACGTTTTTGATAAATTTTTTACTCTAATAACGTTTTTGTATTGTTACAAATGGTAACCTTTAGCACGAATGCATGTTAAGAATTTCTACACATTTTATCATTTATGTCTTTGAAATAATTGTTTTGTATGTTTGTCTAACTGTTGTGCATTGGATGCGAAAATTTTGAAATGGATTTTGAAACTCCTATTTTGTATCTAGCATGTATACGTATATATATAATTATATCTGCTTGCAGTATTTTCAAATGATTTCAAAACAGTCTTCGTGAGGCACGTATGAGGCACTCTAAAGTGTCGTTTCCTCACTAGAGATTCTTACCCCTTTTATTCTATTTCTTGTCAACTTTCTTCTATCTTATTTCTCAAGTTCTCTTTTGGCATTCGACAACTGTCTAACATCCTTCTCCTAGTGAGGTGTTCAATTGATACTGAGTGCCCTCTTGGTTCGGGCTCCTTTTGTTTTTGGTTAGAGAGGGATGTTTTGGTGTAATTTTCTGCTGAAAGGATCAAAACTGTAATTTTCATGTGTCAAGACTTGTTTTCGGACCATAACCGGTATGCAAGGCAGACTGTTTATGGGAGCTCGACCCATCTCACACAAGCCTCGAAGATCAGACATTCTACCTAACTTATTCGATTAAAACAGTTATCAAAACATTTGTAAAATATAAAACACTATTTACTGAAATCATATATATATATATATATATATATATATATATATA
>CAODLS011602401.1:0-16128 GCA_948243855.1 Flueggea neowawraea
AGGAGAATAAGCGATTTAGCCAGTGGAAGCTCTTCTCTAGCATTCATCAAGAACATGAAGTCCTTAACAACCTTGTAAGGCAACATAGTTTCTTTGATCGTATTTCTCTATGTGTATTAATATCTTCTTTCCTTCTGTAAGATATTTTGCAATTATTTTTTCTTTATTCTTCAGGGTATTGCGGAATAACAATTTATTTGGTTCAATTCCTTCTGACATAAGCGAGTGTAAGAATCCGACAATGCTGTAAGTCTTTTGTCTTGATAAATTTCGATAAATATTTATTTAGTTGTCAATATTCAGGTTCAAATGTCTCTGGCTTTAGACTGCAATTGATATCATGTCCATCGGTTTGGTTGCAATTTGTTTGTTGAAATGCCTTAGGCAAACTATTAACAAAATGGTAGCATAATCTCAATGAAGTTGGTTTAGGTAATGTTTCTTATGCAGTTGAAATGGTTTTCTCCTTTTTCTTTCCTCTTTTATAGGGATTTGAGCTTTAACAATCTAACTGGAGAGATTCCTGCCTCACTTTTTGGTCTCTCCTCACTCTCCTACTTGTAAGATACTGCCTCTGCTCAACTATTTCATGCCCTTGTTCTCAGCTTTACATATTGAAGCAAATGATTCACTGATCATGTAAAAGGTTTCTTGGCAATAATAATTTGAGTGGTAGCCTTCCTACTCAGAAAAGTTCATGGCTTCTCAATATGTAAGTACCTCACGGTATCTAACATAATTTACTAATTGTTCCTCACAAACCCTGATTATGTGCTTAATATTTTCTACAAAGTTCAGATTGATACTGATTAGTGACTATGTATACCCATGACTTGGCTGGAATTTTTCAAATTGCAGAGATGTATCATACAATAATTTAACGGGAAACATTCCTTCCTGGATCAGTGAAGATAATTTGCAACTGTGAGTCTGTACATTCATCCATTGTTTTACTCCTTATAAATTGTGCTTTTAATTTGTCTTTCAGAAAATGGATTTATAAAGTTTGGCATCTACCAACTTGTTTATAAGTGAAACTGAATATAAATCTTTGTGGTTTCTCTGCAGTAATTTAGTGGCCAACAACTTCACAATAGACAATTCAAACAGCAGGTGATTCTAGCACTTCTGTATTCGCCCTTACCACAAGACATTTTTATTATCAGCGTAATAATTTTACAGCAATTCTCTTTACAACCAACTACGTAAGATCTTGGACTGCTATATTATAGTGCATTTCTATTGGTCTGACTTCAATCTAATCGCCATGCCTTTTTTTTTTTACAAGACTGCTGCAAGGATTATTTCCAGGCTTTTAAAGTATTTATGTTCTGTGCACATTAATAACTGCTCTGCTATGTACATAAAGTAGCCTAAAATGAATGTCTGTCATGGAAGTCTAATGTCAGGTAATTCATAAAAAGTAATTCCCTGTTTTACTATGTTTTGGCTAAACATTTCTTCTGTTTTACTATGTTTTGGCTAAACATTTCTTCTTCTGGCTCTCAGGTTTTTACCATCTGGACTGAATTGTCTCCAGCGTGGCTTTCCTTGCAATCGAGGATCTCCTATTTGTAAGTGAATTTAAAAGGCTTTCCTTTTTTTCACATTTCTGGGTGTGCAAATCTGCTGTTGGTTATTTATATGAGAGTTGTAAAGTGTGTATGATTTCATTAACAAGAATAATTTAAATACATGAGTTGTTAGCACATAACATGGCCAGTTTAACCTATAAACTGGCAACATCTGAAAGTGACTTATAAAATAGAAAGCTTAGTGGAAGGATATTTCTTCCACTTCAACATGTTTAGCATGTATTTAGGAACTATAATTTTAGTGTAGCAACTTCAAAGGCATAATTTAACAGATATATTGAAACATCTTCTGGTAACAGATTCTCAATTTGCAATCAAGTGTGGTGGTCCACAGATTACTTCTTCCCAGAACATTTTATATGAAAGTGACAATGAGACTCTCGGTCCAGCAACATATTATGTGACTAGCTCACAGAGGTGGGCTGTCAGTAATGTTGGATATCCTTCTGGAAGCATCAATCCTCTGTACACAGGTTCCACATCATCTCAAATATCAAATACTCTAGACCCTACTATGTTTCAGACTTGCCGTGTTTCTGCTTCATCATTGAGGTACTATGGTTTGGGTCTTGAGAACGGAAGCTACACTGTAAATCTTCATTTTGCAGAAATAGTTATTCCATCTCTTAACTGGTGGAGTCGTGGGAAGCTTATCTTTGATATTTATATCCAGTTCAGTATTAAAATCACCAGGGAGTGAGGTTTATACTTTGCACGCATTTTATCTCTGCTATTTTCACTATCAATAAGCTTCATTTACCAAGATTTTAATTATTATTGCCAATTGATCTAAATTTTTTACAGAGTTATTATGCCAAAATATTCTGTTTGATTCAGGATTGCTGACAGAAAAGATAATAACATTTTGGACACATTTTCTCTCTGCTTTTGTTTACATCATCCTGAATTTTATTGCAGCCTTGGATTACATTTCTAACCTTCTGCTCATGTAACTTACAGATTGTATTCTTTGCGTATTGTTATCTCGGTTCTATTCCATTTGCAAAACAAAGACAGTTCTTTGGTGATTGTTGATGGCTTAAATTCTAGCTACTTAAACTGATCATTTTGTGCATTAATTGAATTATTATTCATGTTCTGTGAATTATATTCCAGGGGAATCGTGTAGCAACAGATTTTGACATAAGAAAGTGGACAGGTGGAACATCATACGAAGTTGTTCAGATGAACTTCACAGCTCAGGTTTCAGAAAATTACCTTGAAATCCATTTCTTTTGGACTGGAAAGGGGACTTGTTGCATTCCTACTCGAGGTACTTATGGTCCTTTGATTTCGGCGATCAGTGCAACCCCAAGTGAGTAACAAACCATAGAATACTATTGATTTTCAAGAATAGTGGTATAGTTACTGAATACTGAACTTTACTACAGATTTTACACCAACCGTCAGTAACCAACCTCCAAGCAGCAGAAAGGACAAAACTGGTATGGTTGTCGGTACTGTTGTTGGTGTTGGATCAGTATGCGTGCTGCTTGTTTGTGTGATTTTCATTGTTGTTAGAAGAAAACAGAGACAGAAGGCTCTTGAAGATGAAGGTGAGCCAAGCAATTGTGTGTGCATATAGGGATTAGGTGACATTATTTTCATACAAAATATGAAGAATTCTTTTGACCGTTCTGTCGTAAATTCCTTCTCGGTCTTTCTCTCTGCAAGTCATTGAATGACAAGATCATTATGTGAAAGAGTAATGAGAACGCTGAATTTCTGATCTATGTCCTTTTATATCCTTGTCGAATTTGCAGAGTTCCTTGGAATAGATACCAAACCATACACTTTCCGTTACACTGAACTAAAGGCTGCTACAGAAGACTTCAATTCTGCAAATAAGCTTGGCGAGGGTGGATTTGGACCAGTTTACAAGGTAAGTAATTGTTGGAAAGAAGACACGTCTTATATATTTCAAATTCTGTCATCTCTATTCAACTCCTATGAAAAGAATGATATGAAAAACTTTAATCAGATTAAATGGCGTGCAGTTAGCTATGTGTTCATTTTCTTTTAACACGTAATTTTGTCAAGGGTTCAATTTATATACAGGAATTCTATCACTGCGGAAGACTTTACCATTTTTGTCAAGAATTAAATTCAAATATGTCCAAGCCTGTTTTCAATTAAAATGAGGTGTGTATGATTATCATATATTATTTCCTGCATTATGCTAATACGAATTTTCTACCATATAGGGAAAGCTTAATGATGGGAGAGTCATTGCCGTTAAGCAACTATCTACGAAATCACTTCAAGGAAAGAGCCAGTTTGTGGCAGAGATTGCTACAATATCTGCAGTGCAACACCGAAACCTTGTGAAATTGTATGGCTGTTGCATTGAGGGAGATAACAGAATGTTAGTTTATGAGTATCTTGAAAACAGGAGTCTTGATCAAGCACTATTTGGTAAATATTTGCTACATGTTTTATTAACTTAC
Source organism: Flueggea neowawraea (assembly GCA_948243855.1). Classification (NCBI taxonomy): domain Eukaryota; kingdom Viridiplantae; phylum Streptophyta; class Magnoliopsida; order Malpighiales; family Phyllanthaceae; genus Flueggea; species Flueggea neowawraea. The sequence continues at coordinate 4,043 of CAODLS011602401.1, forward strand.
GAATATTATGAAGAAAATTGAAAAAAAAATAGTTAAATAAGGCTCATAATTTACAGGGTAAACAAGTTTGAACTTGGACTACCCAACTCGTCTGGATATCTGCTTGGGAGTAGCAAGGGGCTTAGCTTATCTTCATGAGGAGGCGAGGCTTTGAATTGTTCATAGAGATGTAAAGGCAAGCAATATTCTACTTGATTCCGACCTCATCCCAAAAATTTCAGATTTTGGTCTGGCTAAACTTTATGATGATAAGAAAACCCACATAAGCACTCGAGTTGCTGGAACTATGTAAGATTTTTGGCAACGGCCTTGTATTATTTCAATTTTCATTCACTATAAGACATTTATGAAAGCATAATTTCTTGACCGACCTTATTTATGTTGGGTCTCATTGCTGATTTAATGGATACCTTGCCCCGGAGTATGCTCTGCGTGGACACCTGACTGAGAAAGCTGATGTCTTTGCCTTCGCTGTTGTTGCTCTGGAAGTCGTAAGTGGAAGACCAAATTCCTATTCAAGCTCAGCGGATGAAACATTTTACCTTCTTGAATGGGTATAGCATCACATTTGTTTATTTCCAAGTAAATTCTACTGTTTGGTTTGCATGAATGAACCTGTTCTGGTAAAAAGAAGGTCATATTTGACTAAGCATGCATGTTTGCAAAGTTGATGAATAGACTTCGGATGGAATTTAACTGGCGACTTCATAACTCTCCTATGTTTCTTGCACATTGCAATAACGATTTGCAAGATCCTGAAAATTTGTTGTTAAGAAACCTCTGTATGCATAAATGGACTAATGGAAGAGACAAAAAAATGGATATGCTTGCCATGTATGCTTCAAATGGCTCATGGTATAGTATGCTTATTTAGTTCTTTTGTCTTTCGAAATTGTTCAGGGAGTGATCAATTATGTTCTTGCTTAACAGGCCTGGTACCTTCATGAGAACAACCGCGAAGTTGAATTAGTAGACGCCAGAGTATCGGAATTCGACGAGGAAGAAGAAAAGCGGATGATGGGAGTTGCTCTTTTATGCACTCAAACTAATCCAATGCTACGGCCATCAATGTCACGCGTAATAGCAATGCTGTCTGGTGATATTGAAGTTGGCACTGTACCTTCAAAACCTGGATACTTGACTGAATGGAATTTCAGGGACATGAACAGCTTCGCGAGTGATAACCAGTCTCTACGAACTGATACAAGTCATTTTGCTTCATCGGTGAGTACAAACACAATGCATTCACCAATGGACACTGCCAAACCCATGCTGAATGAGATCACTGGAGATGTTACATGAAGAATGTTGGGTTTTCACAGTGTGTTTCTTTAATTAACCGTGTTTCTCAGTGATTGCACATATATTACAGTGAGTTTCTATGCTTTTTGCTTTATGTCATTATTTTTTTTTTGTTAGGTTGATTCTGCAGCGTTGTTAATTGTTGTTTGCTTGTCAAGATTACATCCAACTTGTAAATGTTGTTTTATGTCTAGTAGCAAATTCTGGATGGATAAAAACAGTTTTATGTGAGTATATAAATATGGGAGTAGTAGATGTTGTAGATTTCAGTAGTTATCACATAGGAGATAAGCGATTGAACAGTAAAAACGTAGAGATTTCTATAATACGACATTTTATGGGAAAATAATATTTTTTTATCAGTAAGGAAAAATAATATTTTGAAATATGATATCTGCTATAATTAAAAAGAAAATGTATTCTAGTCATGATTTTGAGTATTTCAAATGGGAGTCATTGATCCTGCTTTTTTTTTTTAAAAAAAAGGAAAAATGTATATGGGAGTAATCTTAGAAATACTAATTAGTAGGGTTCAGATGGTGAAGAGCTCAATAACAAATGTGATATAAATACTTTACTATATCTCAGGGACTAATTAATAGGGTTTTCCAACCACGATACCCTTTTTTGGCTTCTTACAATAAATTTAAGGGAATAAAGCATTAATTTTCCAAAAAATAATGAATATGTTAATATATTGGAATTTATGGCACCAATGCAAGTCTTCCACCATAAGTTATTAGTGATGTTGTTGTCTACAACCAAATTAAAACCACACTCGACACACTAAAATGAAGTTAATAGTAAATATGGATCGATTCTTCGTAAGCTAAAGTCTGCCTCCTACATGTATTTCATAAAGATGTAATAATAATTTTAGTAACCTTAGAGACCTATTTTTTTCTATCAAAAACACGTGTCAAACAACTAGTCTAAAAACTCTAAGATATCTGTTTAATGACTATTTTAGTTCCCTTAAAACTCTGGCTTTACAAATTAAAATTCAAAATTTCAAACTTTGAGTTCTTCAAGTTAATTGTGATCATGCTCATCTATTAGAATTCATCTCTTCAGCTCTTTTTATATATCTCGAGAATTTCAATTTAAAAACTATCCAAAATTTATCAAAATGTCAAAATTACTATCTTGACAGCAAATGATAATAACATACTTAAGATAATAAAAATAAACACATAATCACAAAAAATTAATATTAAAATATATACAAATTAAACAACACATCAGTTATTATGGAGAGAATATGTCACTTGTGAGGATGAAAGCAACAAGCTTTACCAGTCAGTAAGAATTTGGTAGCGTATAAATAAATTAAATTTTACTTTACGGTAGCTCAATTATAATTTGATCAAATTTTGTGATAATAGTGTGCTTAACCTTTTAAGTTGGACGCCTGCACTTTTAATTCTCTGTCAATATTTCATAGCAGAATCTAATTGTGTAATATAAATTATAATAATAACTAATTAAATGTTGATGCCTTTTCATTGATTTTTAAATATTATAATGAAAGTATTGAACTAGTCAATTATTAGGTTGTGGAAGTCTTCCATGATTTTTTTCTTCATTCTGGGGTAGACTTCTGAATTCTATGAATAATACACTGATGTGACTTTAGTTATTCCCTTGCATTGGTTAGGTAATTTTTAATCAAATAGTATTTTAATTATATCTAAAATTATCACTTATTTATAAATTTTGATTGAGATATAATTTTCAAACAGACTATTTAATTATGTATTAAGGCTTACTTTATAAAATCAAATGAAATTCCCAAAAAAAAAAGATTGACAAAATTACTTAAATTATTGCTTACAACATAATTTAAAAAAACTTAATACACATATGCGTATTAATCTAATTAATTAAACTGACGTTTGATTAAATAATTGAATTGGCATTAATCGTAAAAAGAACTACAAGTTATTGTCAATTTGATATATCCATATATCAAAACATTAAACAAAACAGAATTTAATACGAAACCTCCAAGTAATTGAAAAATTGATCGAACTGATTTATATTGATTGATTTTTCTTATGGTTGATTATTTAGGCTGAAATTGTTTAGAGCCAAGTAAATATTAAAAATTTATATAAAACTAAATCAATAAGACTTTCTTGGGGAAAAATTATCTAAATTTGATAGTATTTGAAAACAGGTTCTATTTGGTTTTAAGGAGATCATGAATTATTACTTTGAGCACTAAAAGGTTGATGGTTTAATTTTTAATAGTAATATGTTTATAAATACAAAAAAAAAATTCTTTAACTCAATGAGTATGATGGTATTATGAAAGTATTTTTTTGGTTTGGTACAATTTTTCCATATGTAATGTAACGGAATCTCATATTACATAGGTAAAAGATGAATTTTAGACTTATAAACGTAGGCATTGATAACTCTGTGAATCTAATTCATATTTCGACCTGAAATCTTTGATACGTACTATAAGTAGGATGACCTGAATGTGAAAGAATTACACAGCAGAGTCTACATATGTGGAAAATCTCCTTCAAATAATTCAAAGGTATTAGAATCGCCGTTAAATGAAACCCACTTTTTCGCCGGGAACCATTAAATGATACCCACGTAGAGAAATTTTATGTAAATGGAATTCAGAGCTAACGCCAAGGTGATGGTTAAGAAAGGCACTTTCTTTGAAAACTTTATGGACCAGACCTAATTCCTAGGGGGAAAATTTAGAATATATAATAACATTGCTTCCTTCTAGTGGCCTTGACGAAGTCCAAAGCAAACCCCATGATAGAATCAGCTTCACCATGTGCTCACTCAACTCTTTCCTTCTCCAAATATTCTCCATCTCTCTTCTTCAATGCCTTGCCTCTGTATGATACTTATTACGAAGAAAAGTTATTATTTATATGCATGTTAAACTAGTTATAAATGTTCAAAATAATTAAAATGTAAATATGTGTGATTAGTTTTTCCTTCTTATATCTAATTAGTAACCAAATGCCTAGTTCGACTTCAAGTTTTACAACTATTAAAGCATAATTAAAAAATCTAAAAGAAAGAATGCTTAATTAAATATGATCCACATATTTAATCATCATGGAATCCAGTTCCTTTTTGAATCTTAATGTAATCCCTTACCTTTCCTTCCATTAAAGGACAACAACATTTCCTCCACCTTTTAACATAAAAAAAGCTCTTCCATGTACATAAAGCCTGAAAATTATCACCCAATTCCCTCAAAAACTAGCCAAATTTAATAATCATCATCCAAAAAAAAAAGAAAAAACCAACATGGCCACTCATAGTTTCATGATATGCTTTTTCATGGTGAGTCTATTATTAGGTGGTATGGTGAGAGAAACAATAGGGTTAGCGTGCAACTGGGGAACCATATCGACGCACCCACTACAGCCAGCTATAGTGGTGAGGCTTCTGAAGGATAATGGGTTCAATAAGGTGAAGTTGTTCGAAGCTGATCCTGGTGCAATGAAGGCTCTTGGGAATTCAGGAATTGAAGTTATGGTTGGGATACCCAACGACATGCTTGCTTCGCTTGCAAGTAATGTTCAGGCTGCCATTGACTGGGTGCAACAAAATGTGTCCAACTATGTCTCCAAAAATGGTGTGTCTGTAAGGTACGTAGAACCATATCCATGCGTCGTTCTTTTAATATGACGTAAACTAATTTTTCACTCTGTTGATCCCTGTTAATTAAATGTCATAGTCGTATGCGTATTATTTTAGCCTAATTTAGCCTTACTCCAAGAATTTCAAGATAAACAAAAATATATGTGAATTGCGAAGTGGGTAAATACAAGGTCAAGGAGCGTGTTTAAGTTGTTTCACATTAATTAAGTTGAATTAGAGGGAAAAAATGCATGCATTTAATTAAAATTTTCTTCGTAAAATAAATTAGTGCAATAGATATTCTCACTTGGACCACCGTAAACTTTAGTGCCTGTGCATTACCTTTATCTGGAAAGAGACCATATTCTTTATGACTTGTGCATTATGCATTATAAATTAATTATCTGCATCAACCATTAATTTTCATTGTAGCTGTGTTTCTATTTGTAAAGCAGTGGACTTTTCTTTCTTTTTCTTTTACTATTTTTGAAGAAATAATTCTTTTTTCCTTGTCGTTTTGCTTTTTTTTTTCCTTTTCAAACCATCAAATCAGTTTATACCAGGTCAATTTAAAATCCAAATTCTCAATTATTAAATCTTGTTTCTTTCTAAATTTGTGTTTACTATTCCTGTATCATTCGAATTTGAGCTACATAAAATTTTTATAAACAGTAAAATATGGTTTAACAAGTTTTAAAACTTTCAGAAGATTCAGCCTTCGATAGAATGCACTATCCAGCATGTTATCAATAGCATTAGATTGAAAATTCCAAATAGTACTTCCATTCTAATGCACTGAATTTTGGTCATTTTGTTACTGTTTGTTTGTAAACTTGATTAGCTGTTGTTCTTTATATAGTTTTGTTTTGTTCAGGTTGTATATATTGCTATTGTGTTGAAAATTTTAGACTTTTTCTATCTCTCTATCAGGATGCGAGTCATAGCTCAATAGAGGAGGTTCGAAATGAAACAATATGCAACACTTTGTGTACAGTGTAGATAGCAATTCTTTGAGTAATACAATTTCTAATTTTACCAAAAAAAAAAAGTTTTAAAACTTTCCTTTTTTTTTTGAAGTGATATTTTCCTATTTAATTAACCTATTTTCTGCAATTATCAGGTATGTTGCAGTAGGAAATGAACCATTCCTGAAGACATACAAAGATATGTTCCTCCAGACAACATTACCAGCGCTCAAGAACATCCAAGCAGCCTTAATAAAAGCCGGTTTAGGCAAGAAAGTTCAGGTCACTGTTCCTCTAAATGCCGACGTATACCAAACTGACAGCGGCCTACCATCCGGCGGGAATTTCCGGCCGGACATCCATGATCATATGATCTCAATCATCAAATTGCTGAGAGACAACAATGCTCCACTCACAATCAACATCTACCCCTTCCTCAGCCTCTACGCCGACCCGAATTTCCCCAAAGACTATGCATTCTTCAATGGCTCCTCTTCTCCTATTGTTGATGGATCCATAACTTATACCAATGTGTTCGACGCAAACTTTGATACCCTCATTTCGGCACTCCAAAAGAACAGTTTTGGGTCAATGCCGGTCTTAATCGGAGAAGTCGGATGGCCTACTGATGGTGATCCGAATGCCAATGTACAAAATGCGAAAAGATTCAATCAAGGACTTCTCAACCGAATCCTCCAGGGCCAAGGCACTCCTCTCCGGAAAACTCGCCCGGACGTCTACTTGTTTTCACTGATCGATGAAGACGCGAAGAGCGTTCTGCCTGGAAACTTCGAAAGACATTGGGGAATATTCAATTTTGATGGAACAATTAAGTATCAACTCGATATGGGAAATGGGAAGCAATTAATACCCGCAAAGGGTGTGAAGTATTTGGCGAGACAGTGGTGTGTAATGTCACCTGAAGCGAGCAGTTCAGACCCGAAGTTAGCCGGAAGCATTAACTATGCTTGTAGCTACGCAGATTGTACTAGTCTCGGGACCGGTTCAACCTGTGGTTCGTTGGATGTCAAAGCCAATGCTTCTTATGCTTTCAATATGTATTATCAGAGAATGGATCAGAGAAAAGGTGCTTGTTCGTTCTCTAATCTTTCTGTTCTTACTAATCTTGATCCTTCTCAAGGTAGTTGCCGGTTTGAGATCATGATCGATCTTGGAAAGCATGAGTTATCTCCAACTTCGTCTTCATCTTTGCCTCCTGGTGGAAATTACGGATCAGTTATGAGTGTCATGGGGACGCTGATGTTCTTCATTGTTTGCATTTGCTGCTGAGATTTTCATGTCTGATTCCTTCATAAGCTAGCAATGTAAATTCTTCATAATTTCAGCTGAACAATCAAGAGAATAACACAATCGTCAAATTATTCTTTATTTTTTTAATATTCTTAATAAGAAACAGTCAATGTAATCATAGAAGTTCTTTTTTCTTAATCAATTCTGTTACTGAGATTATCTTAAGCTGTTGATCAAAAAACGTAGGATTTTAGCAACTAAAACATTTATTAATTGCCCAAATCGATATAAGCAGAACAACTATAGACCTGCTATTGGCTGCTCTGCTCTGTTCTGTTGCATTATTTGATGTCTCTGTCTTCCCGTATCGACTGTAAGTTGAAAAGAAATTCAGAAGACTTCCGAAGTCATTGAAAGTTAAGTTTACTCAAATTAGCGAGTGATGAAGACTGGAGAGCATATGCAAGTTGACCCTTCTTTACTTTTGATGACTTCGAGTCAATGTAATTATCTTTTTCTTCTAGTGTTTGTTTATCAACAATTATCGTTTTCTTCTAATACAGCCATAGTCAGGTTCTGCCCATTTTCATTTTCTAATACAGCCACTGGTCAGCTCCTGCAGTCTCTTGGCAATTTAGTAAGTCTTGACACTTACCATCTTGATACTTTGTCACTTGTGTTACTTTAGGTGTTTCTTTCTGATTAATAAATTAACTAACTCAAACTATTTTTTTTTCTAGAACTAACTTTTATTGGTTCAAGACTTCAAGTAAATAAGATTCGGATTTCTTAAGTAACCACTCGAGTTCAAATCTTCATAGAATTTATGGTGTTATGTATAGAGTATGAAAACATGTTAACGGTTGAGCTAACAGTTTATTGGTTATTTGTGAGAAGTTTAAAAATGGTATTTAACTACTTTCATCCCCAGCATTAAAAAACTCTTCAACATTTCTGTTTTCGAGCTCCAATAAAAAAATTCGTACTCGAACAAATATCAAAATATGTGGTATATCTGTTTGTAGACAGGATTTTAAGTATGATTGATACTTATCTAAAAGCAAAAAAGAAGATTGATAAGGTTGGAATTTTGATCCTTCTATGAAGTTAGATATTCTGGTGCAAAGTAGTATAAGTATTTTTCTCTATTTTACAGCATGAGACTAATCATATTTAGAGAGTAGTTACTATTAATACTTTTCACCATTTTCTACAGTATATTAGTGGGCATTAAACTCAAAAGTTCTTCTCATAAATCCTTGTCATATATTACCAATTGAGCCGCAACACGTGGATTATGATACTAGATATTCAAATGCCGTTTTGGTTCATCGATCAAGTTTCCTCATTAGTCTTTTTGACGTTGGGGATATCTGAGAAATTAAAGAATTGATTATGATATGAATATGAACATAAATCATGAAAATGGAAAAAATGGCGGACCACTTGCTGTACCTTTTTTAACATTTCTTTTTGTCACGCATGGACCCCTTGGCTGCTACCAACATTAACATATATTTAATATTTCCATGGTTGGTCCAAAAAGAATGCTTAAATTAATAAACCAACTCTAATACTTTAAAGTTTAGGTAATCATTAGCTGTTTGAGGACAGTTATGGTGTCAAGAAATAAAAAATTTGAATTAATTATTAAGATACTAAATATATTAAGGTAACGGTAATTGTAAAAAATTGGCTATTATTAATTATTAAGATACTAAATACTTATCCTAATAAATTTTAAATCCATTTAAAAGTAAATTTTTTAATTAATTATCCAATAATTATAGTAATTTAGAATTTAAAAGAAAAATAAAAGTGTCTAAATTTTTTCCTCAAATCCTAACATTTATAAGTGTTATAATAAGTAAAATTTGGTTATATGTTGTGCAGCGGTGAATTCGAATTTTATTGTCTGCAAGGTTTTATCCAATTTGAATCTAAATCAATTAAGTTTCATGAAAGTATCAAATAATTTATTTAAAAAATACAGGTAATTAACTATATAATACTAGGAAAAAATAAAATATTGGTTTCACAATATTGAGACATCTACAGTTGGTCAAGTTGACAAGTGAATGGGTGAGGTTAGTGGTTATATATTATTATATATATCAAGTTGATGAATTCAAAAAAACCAGCTCACTTTTCATATTATAATTTCTTCTGTCTTTCGTTTTTATTATCATCATCTTCATATTGGTTCCAATTTGGTTCTTCACAGTCGTTTCTCCAAAACCAGAAAATTATTCAGAAGAAGAAGAAGAAGAAGAAGAAGAAAAGTTTATTTATGAAGATATCATTTTCTTCTTCATTTTCAGTTGTGTTACTACTGCATGCTATTTGCTTCCTGCTTCTGCAATCTCACATAGTTCAGGCACAGAATACTACCACAGACCCTGATGAAGGTATCTACTCCATTTTTTCTTTATTTTTTATGCTGAGTTAATTTAATTTAGTTCTTCATATGGTCACCTGGTCTTTTTCATGAAGAAGGTATACCATTTTTAAGTCCGATAGAACCATATAAAAACCCTATTGTTCTTTTTTTAAAAGAAAATATGAATTGGATGAGAATTTTTTTAATAATGATTGTTTTATACTCCTGTATTTTCACTTATAAACAGTAGGTCATCACTTTCTAAAATTTAAAATTAACGTTTCCCTTTTTTTTCCCAACAAATGTTTTCCTTGAATTCAATCATATCCTTTACAACAAGTAGAGTTTGTTCAATATCAGTATGCTTAATACTTATAAACAACATATCGTTGGTCTTGTAATTTGAGGTGTATCAGATAAACACTTTTTTGTAAAATGATTATATAGTGTTCTTGCCCTTTTTTTTTTTGTCAAGAGAAGGAAAACCCTTAGTCTAAGGTAGCTAAGTTGATTTATTGAATTAAACACTACAAATTTATTCATGGTGATGTTAATTAATTTGCTTTTAGTAAATTAAGTTGGTTATTGTATATTAAATAAATTACTACAATGAGCATTACTATAATTAAAGGGTAATATGTTAGTTAATTAATTATAAGAAAACAAAACGTGCTTGTAAAGTTGCAGAGATTGAAGCAAGTTGCACACATAATTCATTTTACATGTGTGAATGCTTGGGACCAGTCGGCACCACTTCATTTGTCGCCAACTTTGATCGAATCTTCTTCTTACTTTCTTTTTGGGTTTTAAATATTTATGTTTTTTTAGTACATCGGCCTTTCAGAGGAGAAAACCTATTCATACTCTAAATCCACTCCACACATGAGCTCGAATTCGTGATCTAATCCACTGTAAAAACAGCCTTTTACTACTAAGACAAATCTTTGGCTCAAATATTTGTGTTTTTAATTATAACTGATTTTTTAGTAATCAAATTTTATCTAAATATATTATATGATGTAATTAAAACGTCATGAATTTTTGGTGGAGGCCATGAATAGATGACGCTAGTCAAAGAAAATGGCGACAAAGGTGATGGCTCTAGTTATCTTATTAGTTCCGTAGCCACTATCGTCAACTCTCACTTCGACAAGGAAAAAAAATTACAAATAGAAGAAAAATGAAATCCTAGTCAAACCAGGCAACTCTATTTTGGGGAATTGACAAAAATAAAGTCAGAAATTTGTCAAAGAAACTATAAAGAAAAGGAAATGAAAATAGTTGAATTAGGATGGCGATCGTATTCAAAATTACGGTACTAATGCTTGACTCTTGAATAAGGGTGATTATACGACGTTATGCGTTGACGTTCTCAATGTTTATCTTATTTTTTTTGCGATAAATCAAATAAAAGTAAATTATAAATGCAAATAGACCGTAAAATAAAATAATAAAAAAATTAGAATTAAGCTGTCAAAGAAGAGCTTATACCATTCCGCTACAACTTGTACCACTTCACTGTAACACTGTTCATATTTTTCTTGTGAAATAAGTTAACTAATGGTATGGAAATTATGGAGATGCAGCTGTAGCACTAAACGCAGTGTTTGCAAGATGGGGGATACAAGCACCAGAACAATGGAATATAAGTGGGGAGATTTGCAGTGGAGCAGCTTTGGGTGCCACTCCCCACATTGATGATGAATCTTACGACCGTTTAATCAAATGTCTTCGCACCTACAACAACAACACTCTTTGCCACATCACTGAACTGTAATTCATCTTCTTAACTCTTTAGCGGTAGAGACGACTCCAATATTACTAGATTAGGTTTGTTGTTATATATTTAATCACCTGCAAATAATGGTTTCTAACCAATGGGCATGCAGTGCAAGGGGTTGTAAATGACTTATCAAAAGAATCTTGGTTCCTAATATTGTAGCATGGAGAGTCTGAAGAATCTTTCAGTTATACAGTAATTTGTTCTTTTTTGCCATGATTAGTTGCTCATATAATTGTAACAATGGTGTGCATGCGGAAGAGTGAATCAACAGGATCTCACTGGTGAAATTCCGGACGAGATATGGACTTTGGATTATCTCTTCAACTTGTATGGTTCTGAATTCCTATTTTACAAATATAATTTTTGTTCTTTTTTGTTCATTTATTTTTTAAGACGACTTTAGTAGTATTAGACTATTGGTAATTTACAGTCGGCTTAAGGTTGCTACTTGTTGCATATGCTAATATAACTATACAAAACTAGTTCTTGTTGTCGATCATGGAGCTAAGAAGTTCACATTTTTGTGATTAATTTCTAACAGGAATTTGGGTAAAAATTTACTCTCCGGTAGCCTGCCGGAAAAGATCAGCAATTTAACTCGGATGCAGTGGCTGTAAGAACATCTTGATTATGAAACCTAATTGCACAAAATTAAACTATATTTATGTACTTCTTTCTTTTCCTAATTTCAATTGTGAATTTTGGTTAGGAATTTTGGCGTTAATATGTTGTCAGGGGAGCTTCCTGCGTCACTTGGACGGCTTTCCGAATTAAGATCAAT
>CAODLS011602641.1:0-15434 GCA_948243855.1 Flueggea neowawraea
TGGGTCTTATTTTGGGATATTGGATTTGCGATTTATCACTTGTATTGATTTTTGATATATTTTATAATCATATATATATGATTTTCTCGAAAACGGTTTTATTAAAATGATTTAAATATATGGGTTTATAGTTTCTGTATCTTTGAGGCTTATGCGAGATGGGTCAGACTCCCACTGATGGATCACCTCGTACGTCGATCACGGTCCCGGGAATGGGTCGTGACAAAGAATGTCTCATCTGAACTTACTTCGCACATTAGTTCTAAAAGTCAATTTGAAAAAGTCTCAACCTTGGGGAAGTATCTGGGTGTGACTATCCTTCAAGGGAGAATCTTCAAAGGCACATACACTTACTTGGTGTATAAAATTAATAAACGGCTTAATGGTTTGGAAGCAAAGAAGTTGAGCCTTGCAGGAAGAATCACTCTCATTCAATATGTTCTTAATTCTATTCCTCTGTATGCAATGCAAACCACAGTTTTGCCTGCTGGATTCTGTGAGGACATAGATAAAATCATTCGTCGCTTCTTATGGGGTTACAACAACTCTGAAAGAAAAATGCATCACGTAGTTCGACTAAGGTATGTAGACCTAAATCAGAAGGTGGTTTGGGAATTAAACCTACAAGATTGGTTAATCAGGCTTTTATGATTAAATTAGGATGGCGTATAACTATTAATCTTCAAGCTCTATGGGTTCGGGTTATTACTGCTAAATACATTCAAGATCAATCTCTGGATTTTGACAAATCTTGTCGTTATAATCTCTCACCTTTATGGGTTGGGATCTTGAAAAATAGTGTCCATCTTAGCCAGAATTCCTTGCTATCTATAGGCAATGATTGCTCTACTCAGTTTTGGCTTGATAATTGGGTGAATCCTATTGGCCCTCTTATCGACCATGTTACCAAACCTCTTGACACGACTCGTCTTTCTATGATGGTGGCGGAAGTGGTTAATGCTGGACTTTGGAACAGGGTCTTCCTTTCTGATTTTCTACTTAACAATGTGGTTGAGATGGTTCTCTCCATGCATCCCCCGATCCAAGAGGGACCTCCAGATACGCTTGTTTGGAAAGGAACAAATTCAGGTAAATTCACCCTTGCCTCTACTATTGATTTCCTTCAGTCCATTAATAATGCTTCAGAATTCCAACAACCAGACATTGTTTGGTCTATCTTATGAAAATGGAAAGGACCTATTAGGTCGAAGACATGCCTTTGGCTTGCATTACATGGGCAGCTTCTCTCCAATTCCCAACGGATGATGCGTAACCTTTGCAGTTCAGCTATTTGCACTCGATGCCATAATGGAGTAGAGGCAATACTTTATGCGATCAGAGATTGTCCCTTGGCTAAGTCTAATTGGTGCTCCATTTTGCCTATTCAAATCCGTTCCTCCTTTTTTCTATGAGCTTAAGAGATTGGTTATCAAAAAATCTAAATAGCAAGATTGTTCATGGTAGTAAAGTATCCTGGTCCCTATTGTTTGGAACTATGGTTTGGAGATTGTGGATTGATCGTAATGTGGAAGTTGTTGTGGGGGGCACTAAACAGAAAAACTTGGGCTACCAAAGTATTGGGATTGTTCTTAAGCACATCAAAGCTTCTTGTCTTGTACAGAAGATAACCAGATTTTATAATCTGTCATGCACTACTTATAAGAGATTCAGTGGTAATCTTTGCATTAACATTGATGGAGTTGTATCCTTTTCCAAACTTACTGTTGTCGTTGGCCTTATTGTTAGGAATAGTGAGGGTTTCGCTATCCAGTGCAGGAACGTGCGTCTGAGCTTTATGTCCCCATTATTTGCTGAGTTACAGGCTATCCTTTATGGTCTTAAATTAGTTCTCGAAAATAATTGGTTGCATGTTTCTATTGAATCTGACTCCAAACTGGCAATGGATATATGTAAGTTGGGGCTACTTGGAATGGTCATCAGTAGGCTTTGGTGTTCCGTATTCGACAGCTCCTCTTTATGATAGGATCTAATATGTACTACATACCACGTGAAATCAACCTTTGTACTGATTGGATTGCCAAAAATGGCTTTTCCCAACTGTTTGGTATTCATGATTTTGATTTTGTTCCTTGATCACTTATGTCCCTTTTATGTTTCGATAAGTGTAATTTTTGTAACCACGATATTCCTACGCCACAAAAGATGGTAATCAATAATATCTAATAAGGTATCATCCTCTTTCATTAAAAAAAATGAGGTAGTATGATGTTGTGAGGGACACACGCTTGGGAGGAGAAGAGTGGAGTGAGCAGCTTTTATTGGATTGCACTTGAAAGTCAATGGGATTCAACTCGAATCACTCTAGATTCTTACAGCTGGGTATGGGTCCTTCCTACGTGGAAGACGTTGAAGTCATCCCGAGAACTAGTTATTTTAATTTGTTTTTTAAAATAAAATATAAGAGCTTTTTTCTGAGATGATGTTGTTTGTAGCTAGGGTTGGATTCGAGTCGAACCCAGCCGAGCTTTGGAGTGTTTAAGCTCGGCTCGTCTAAAATATTTCGAGCTCGAGCTCTCTCTCAAACTCAAAATCTTGTTCAAGTTCGGCTTGTCACAAGGCCCGCGAGCTCACAAGCTTGTTCGCGAGCTTTTCGAACTTGGCTCAACAAAGATTCAAATAAATTTGTAGACGAGATTTGCTAGTTCAGCTTTGGGAACATCTCTAAAAAGAATATAATCAAATTTAGGTTAGTTCAATAAATTTATATTGAAATTGAACCAAGAACTATTAGAAGTTTCAATTTGTTTCACAAGTTCAATCTAATATTAGATCATCTTATGCGAGCATATTTAGACTTTTATAGATACTATCAATTAGGGTAAGTTTGATTTTTTTTAATATGGCCCAAATATTAAATACTATTCCATATATAAACATATTTTTCATAATTTAGTTTCATATACACACACATATACACACACATACACGCACGTGTATATATATATATAAGAACTTGTTCACGAGCCTACAAATTAGTTTTTTTGCGAGCTTTTGAGCAGAACTTTTTTGTGATCAAGTTTGGCTTGTTTATTAAAACGAGTTTAAATTTTTGTTCAAAATCTGCCCATTTATTATCTAGCCAATCTTTGAACGAGCTTTTATCGAGCTGAGCTCCGAACCGTTCGACTCATTTCTACCCCTATTTGTAGCCGTTGATTTCAGAGACTGAGGCTCTGGATTTGGACTTACAGCTGTGTATCTTGCAAAGTAGTAAAAAAAAGCAGGTTGGTCCCACTTTCCGTTTTAAAACGTTTGTTTTGTGCTTAACAGTTCTGCCTTCCCTGTCATGTGTTAAACGCTCTTCATTTTTACGCCCATCCATCTATTGTATGCTTGCTTCTCTACGAGAATGATTTTATTCATTTCAATTATCTTTTTTTTGTCCTACATCGTTTTCTCTCTCCAATTCCACATTTGCCCCTCAATTTCTATCACCATATTATTTTACGCAAGCTTATGATACGTTGGTTTTGCGTTGTCATGAAGGGACTATACATACATATATATATTAATTATAATTTGAAACTCATACATAGCTCAATTGATAATAAGATTATTGTTGATAGGTTGATCCATAGACACTAAAAATGATGGACGGAGCAGCAACCGGATTTGGCAAAGGTGCATGTACATGTAAATGTACCAAAAGTAAGGATGTACTGCAAAAATAAAGCAGTCCGAGGAAGGTTCTTTCCAATGTGCAAGTTGCGGTTGCCTTCATTAATTTAATACACCTTTGTCTTGGCAATCTCATCCAAATCTCAAATAAACCTTCTTGTTCCTCCATGGTTTGTCCTAATGCTAAGGAACACGGTATCCTTTGTAAGACACAAAATGGTCAAATTATACAACGCAGACAAAGTTTTGGGCGCAGAAAGCAAATCTTAATTAAAAACAATTAGTGCAGTAATTAACAGACAATCTCTATAGTTTGCCACCGCGTGCCTAGAAATGGTTAACCACTTGACACACACCCACCAACTTTACAAGACCCAGTTTCCTGGAAGAACCCTGAACCCAACAGCCTTTCTCTAACCACACCACTCTAGACCAAATTCATGCACCTCCTTCTCTTTCTGTTTCTCATATATAAACCACCCACAACATTCCACTCTTCCTCACTCACCCTCTCGTTTTAAACCCTTCTTCCTCTTAATTAATTTCAACCTCATTTGGTGTCTACGCTGTTCATTTTGAGATTTCGAAATCAAGTTAAATTAAGTGGAAAAGAATGGAACCCATGAACATGTATTGCTCTACTTCTTGTTCTGACTCTTCTTCCTCGGAGTCTTCTCTTAATGCCAATAGAACACCACGAAACCCCAACAAGCCCGAAATAATCAAGGGTCCGTGGAGTGCGGAGGAGGACAGGATTTTGAGGAGGTTTGTGGAGCGACACGGGCCGAGAAATTGGTCGTTGATTAGTCGTTACATAAAGGGTCGTGCTGGAAAGTCATGTAGGCTAAGATGGTGCAACCAACTTAGCCCCAATGTCGAACACCGTCCATTCTCTCCAGCTGAGGACGAGACAATCCTAGCTGCCCATGCTAGGTACGGTAATAGGTGGGCCACCATTGCCAGGTTGCTCCCTGGTCGGACCGATAATGCCGTCAAGAACCACTGGAACTCGACATTGAAGCGTAGAGCCAGAGATCAGATGCATCATCAGACAGTGGATGTTAACTTTGATGACCATAATGTTAATAGTAATTTTAGTCACAGTGATAGGGTAATGGGAGACATGTCTGGATCTGGGAGGTATATGGTTGGAGAGGAGGAGGATGCATTGACAGCTTTGACCCTAGCGCCGCCGGGGATTAGCGGAAGCGGGAAGGCAATGGTGGCAGAGAGGAGGGCGGATGGGTTTTGGGATGTGATGAGAAATGTCATTGCATGGGAAGTCAGAGAGTATATGAGTTCTACTTTGTCGAAAAGTAGTTCTTCGGAGTTCCGTTGATGACGCGACGAGGAGGGATTGATGTATGTGGATGGGTTTTTCTATGAATTTGAAGGTGTTAATATGACTTTTTTTTGTTTTATTTCATTTTCTGATAATTAAGTAAAAAAGATGTACAAGAGAAATATGAAAATGAGTTGCTGAACTCAACCCCTGGACATTTTGTATTCACAATTAAGTTTATAATACAGGCTGTCACCAAATGGTCCTTTTAATGGAAAAATTAATACTAGTGACTTCGATTAAGGAGTTGTCTTCGGATGAAATAGAAGTAGCATACGCATATACCAGATTCTGAACTGTTTCTAAGGTTATTGTGTTGGCTTCATTATATTCTATCAAGTATATATGTTGTTATGAAAGCAAAACTAAAAACGTGCCAAGTCGTGCTAGTTTGTGTCGTTACCATGTGTCTGGATTCTGGAAACGGGAGTAACTAGATGCCCGTGTGTTTCACTTTACAACCGACACTTTTGGACCTAAGTGCCTTCCACTGCATATGCTAATTGTGCCAAATTAAGCTCAATCTAATCTAAGTTCAATGTTTTGAAACATACTTTCATTCCTAAACTGTAATGAGTTGTTTTTAAGTTCACGTCAGATATCTTCTTGTACAAGTATTGTTTTTGTTTTCTTTTTTTGAGGTGTGGTGTCGTTAAACTAACTAATATGGGAAATGGGCCAGATGCGACCCATCCCTCACTCAGTTCAGATTAGGCTAGTGCTGCCGAGGGAAATACTTGAGCTCGTCTACGTGGCCGATTATGACCTTCTCTCGGACACTTCAGCCACCGTTGGAACTCTCCTCAACTAAGGCCTTTTCTCAAGTTGCTCTCCACCTGTTTGTTATAACTCCACAATCGGAGCTTCTGGTCTCCCCCCTCTCTCTCTTACAAGTCTAAAAGCGTATGATCGAACTATACAAGGTAAGCAATGCCTGATTTCATTCAATCAATCCTTTGATTACATATTTCCGTTGCCCTATAATAATTGTTAACCGTAATATTATGCTCATTCTATAGTCGAGAGTTCAACTTCCGTTATCTTGTGATTTAAAGTTCGTGTTGATACGGTTGATGTCATGGTTTTGTAATTTTTCTTGTCTGAATCTTATTTTAGTGCAGATGGAGAATGGTTCTGGTGCTAAATTATCTCGGTTTTGTCTGAAATGGCCGTGGGATATTGACCAACACTCTAAAAATCCTAATGTTTGTACCTTTGAAGGCCCTTGGATATTCAAGTCTTTGCAAACACTTGGATCCATTGCTTTTAATTCATTAAACTCAGTCTCCAGATATTCGAATTCGTGGATTGATAACTTCAATCCTATCAAATTGGGTTCTGCCATGAGCGACAGAAACGGTTTGAAGTCTCCGAAAAGGGGTTTGAGTCCGGACGAGCAATGGGAGGCAGAGCAAAGTGCATTTGCCTCTGCTTTAGCGAGTGGGAAGGAGGCTACGGTGCTCGAGTTCTATTCGCCGAAATGCAGGCTCTGTAACTCACTGGTTAATTTTGTATTGGAGGTAGAGAAAAGGAATTCAAGTTGGCTCATCATTGTCATGGCTGATGCTGAAAATGAGCTCTGGCTTCCTGAGGTATTGCACTTGCCTCCTCCTGCCATTGATGTACAGAATCGGAATTTGAATTATCTGAATGTGCTCAAAGTTTACTAAAATTGGTGTTTATAGTTTAGCTTACAGCTGCCACCTTTAAGTTTCAATACTGCACAATCTCATTGGTTTTAAAGATGCAATTGTTGATTAATTATGTGGTTTATTTGCAGCTTCTTCAATACTATATAAAATATGTACCTTGCATTGTGATTTTGGACAAAAATGGGAGTGCATTAGCGAAAACAGGTATTCCAACTAGTTGGCTACATGTAGTTGCTGGTGTCTCTCATCTTCTCAAAATGAAGCGTCCTCGGAGTACTAATGACTAATTTTGCACTCACATGGGCACAGATCGCTGAAAGGTTTTTTTCTTTGCATCTAATTGACAAGGAACTGAGTGTAATCTCCAGACTGTGACATGTTTTAGAAAACTACTTTTGACAGTAATTCTTATCTACTTATTGGCCTTTACAAGAGATTTTAGCTCTCAAATTTGTCAAGCAACAAGCACTGCCAAATGCCAATGTGGGACTCTTACTGTTCCACTGTTTTAGTCATTCACCTTGGATAGAGGTGATGCATAGGGACGAGGGTGAGGGAAGAAATTAGTTAGGACTTCTTGAGGAGGCCATGCTCAAGTAATAAAATATGTAAAGTTATGATCAAGAAGATCTGCATCTCTTTTGCATAGTTACCAACTTCTGTTCTCTTTTGGGTTAATGGAATATGCAGCCTTTTGGAGTCAAATCATACATGTTTATTAGTCAGATTGATGGAAGTTGGACCATTCATTATAGGAAAGTTGACGGGTGATGAAGTACCCATGAGCATATGATGGTAGACACAGGCAATCATATTTCCCACTTTATGTGAGAAGAGACAACTTAATGGTTCTCCTCAAATTGCCAAGGCAAAGAACACTTTCAGCCGGGTATTTCTCCCTGTTTGGTGAGGGGCGACTCGCTTTTGAGTTCTGGGACGGTTTCATTCACCTTATTCGTCCTGAAAGGACGAAATTTAGATGGACAAGTAGAAATATGGCAGGTTCAAGGATCTTTTATTCAACTATTCTTTCCGATAAATTTTAATTCGTCTATTTACTTGGGTAAAAAACAGAGCATAATTGATTAATTCACTTTGATGTTAATAAAAGCTAAGGGATAATTGTCACAAACCATTTTTTTGTCTAGGCCGAATTTGCCTAAGTGATGGCAAGAACGTGCCGGAATATTGTGTAATATGTCTAGACCAAGGTGTGAGCCAAATAAATCTCTAGAATGTGTTGGAGTGATGTCGAAAATGGCCTAAGTCATGCCAAGAAGAGTCCAGAAACTTCTGCAACTTGCACCAAGCATGGTTGCTTCTAAAAAGTTTCGCAAAGTCTACAACTTTACAACATTCACACAAATTCTAGAATGTTCTAATGCTTGTTAGATAATCTTTGTACATAAAAATTATATAAAAAATTCTAAATCAACTCATTATAATCACACATCCTCAATTATAAACTTCAGATTGTTGAGCAATTATATAAAGCATACTTCCACAAACTTAAGTGCACAATACTCACTTTCTACCACACTCAAACTTTCCATTGCCTAATTTGCTCATCTCGTTTCACTCGAAACAAATGCATTGGCTAGCCTCAAAAACTAAGTGCGTGACATAATGCTATCAATAGGTCGGTCAAGTGGGCAATAGCAATGGAAAATGGAATTCAACTTAAATGTTTTAGCGATGGTAATGATAAAAGCAAATTGACAGTTTGGCTGCTGCGGTGACGAAATTCAGTCTCTTTACCGAGTTCAACTATGGCTATATCAAATATTCTGCAGCTTGAGGTAACTGCATAGTCATACCCAACATGAGTGAGTTACAATTGGTAGCTTCCACTCTACTTCTATATGCAAAAAAAAAAAAGTCATCTTATAGTTGTGTTAAAAACTGGAAAATGCGAAAAAAATGCAGGGACCACAGCCTTACCAAGGTTAAATGCATTCCAAAGTGTACAGATAACATGACTACACTAACACAATTGCAACATATAACCAATATCTGTAACATTTTCATGACAAATAAACCCCACATTCAAGAATCATGATCTTCAGAATCAGGAGAATGTTGTTGAGTAGGTTGCTGCTTGGGTCTGAAAATTTCAGAATCAGGTTTGGTTTCTTCTTGGGTTTGAACAGGTGAACCCGAGGCGACAGAAGCATTAGCCCTTGGTGGTGGTACTAGGGGCGGCGGACTCAACCTTCCATCAACACAAGAAGAGCATTTTGTCTCTGCCCAGCTCTCTATATCATAGTGGCCGTAACCCATGATTGTCCTTCCTGAACAGAGCCTTCCAACCATAATGGACAGTATTGCTAATATTATGATCACCACAAGTACTGCAATAACCGGACCAACTGATCCATGGACTGAGTGAGTGTTGAAAGGTTGCTGGATTATAGTTCCTGGTGGTGGGGGTGGTGGCTGGGCAAGTGGCATTGACATATTATTCTCGAAATGATTCTCAGATGCTGAAATGTTTTGAGCAAATGAAGTTTGGAAATGTCAACTTTATGGCGTGTTTCAAAGAATCAGGCTTAAAAATATGAGTGAACATGGAGGAAAACAAGTTAAACAGGTGGGTTTGTAGTTACAGCTATACTGAAGGAAAAAAAACACAATGGTTCAATCCGACCGTGTCTTGAAGCATACTAATACTATTACACAGAGAGAGAGAGAGAGAGAGAGAGCTGTGTGAAGATTCAAAATCAGGGAGGAATCTAGCAATAAGGATCTAGGAGAAGCAAAGGGGAGTGATTTAAATAATAGGTAATAGTGAAGGGAACCTTAGAACAGTAAAAGAACGAAAGGAAAAGGATAAAGCAATCAGGAAAAGTAGGGAATCTAAAAGAAGTGAGACTCTAAAAAGTCCAAAACCTTTCCTAGAGAAGCTACTTTCAATTTAACGTTTACGAGCTTTTGCAGGGTCGTCTCTGCCACTGTTAAGATACCATGGAAAACAACCTTAACCATTTTCAATATCAAAGTTGAGAAAGCGTGACCACCCTCCACCTCCAATACCCCATTGGCCCATTCCCATATTTGGTTATTCATTACCCTTACTGTTAATGGTATAATCCCTTCTTGCTTTTCAAATAATTATAGAGATCAAAAATTAATATTATATATTTACCATGTCAATTTTAATATTACGCATGTAGCAGTCAAATTTTTAAATTACACTTTTATATGTTTATTTATATATTGTTTATATGTTATATATATATACTGTTTATATGTAATATACATATTTGTATGTTGTATATATATTGTATATATAAATTATAAATATAGCATAAACAAGTTATAAAATTAATACTTGTATATTCTGCATCTCTATAAAAGATATACAAATTACAAATATAACATAAACAAGTCATAAACGTAGTATATACAAATTACAAATATAGTATAAACAAATTGTAACACTAATACTTGTATATTCTGCATCTTTGTAAAAGATATATAAATTACAAATATAGTATAAAAAATCATAAATATAATATAAACATAATATATACAAATTACAAAAATAACATAAACAAGTTATAAATTAATACTAGTTTGCTTTGCATTTTTGTAAAAAATATACAAATTACAAATATAACATAAACAAGTCATAAACACCACCTTAATTTTTTTAAAACATAACACTAATAAAATATCAACAACATTCTAACATATAAATAAGAGTCAATAAGTTTAAAAATATACGTTTAAGAATTTAAAAATATAAAAAAATAAATACATAATATGTAAAAATTGATAGTACAAAATAAATATTATAAAGTACTATAGGTTTATTGTGTAAAAACCACAATCTAAAACGGAACCAAACTCCAACTCATCCATTTCCAGCAAAGATGAGCTCATTCAACCAAAATTTGTCGACACGGACATGGCGAGAGTGACGCAGTATCACAACTCCCCATTTACAGTAACAAAAGCAGAATTGAATTTTAAATGTTTGGCATAAATTAAAGACTTCCTTACGCTAATATGACATCTACATTATAGAAGTATCTCATTTTTGCCAAAAAAACCTACCGCGGCAAGGCGCAAAGGTCTTCTTTAGGCGGACTGTGCTGACTTGAGTTCTCGGCCAAGTGCTTCGGTCGAAACTGCGCCGGCTAACTTTATACACCGTGCTCCAGCCTCCAAGGGCCAGGGCACATATGCATCTCTGGATAGAATTTATCAACATCAATGTTCATTACAAACCATAAGTTTCCAGCACATAAGTATTACTGGATACAGATACCGATAGCATAATAATAGCAAGAGAAGATCAAGACTCTTTATTAGCTGCTTGACTACAAGATCTTGCTAGCCAAGCATAAATCAGAATCTATTTGGAATCTGTAATCAGATAAACACTACGTAAGGGGGTGGAATGGAAGTTTTCCTCTCTAAAGAATTGTTAATCCTTGCGCACTTGCCTCTCCTAAGTTTACCATTCTCTCAATTCTCACATTTGTCCGTCGATGGATAAATACAATATCAGGTGCATTTATACATCAACTGATGCACCGAGACAAGGAAAAATGTCAAATCTCCCACACAAAGAAAAATTGTCATTATTAACAATCACCTACTTAAAAGTCCTTGAATCAAGTTCCTAGAATTAGCGAGTGAATCTGTATGACAAACCTCTATAGCCCACACATGATTGGTAATATGCACCGGCACATCCATTACTACAAGGTAAACAAACACCAACACAATAACACCATCAGAAACCAAAGCACAACCAACAACAGTGCCAATGTGAAAAGAATAAAAACTTAGTGTCGAATCAGACGAAGCTTGATATGAAAGCAGAAGAGTTTCTTGTACATTAGTATGGATAATCAATTTATTTTAATTTCATATTTTAGACTGAGAAATACCAACAATGCTCCAACTGTATTCAAATATTTGGAAAGACAAGTTCAGATCGAACTACAATAAATTATGGCTGATAAAATGTGAACAAAGAGATTTGAGGATCGTTATTGTCCTCTAACTAGCAATTTTCAATGTGAAACATTTCCAAAGAGCAAAACAACTCACCCAAGATGTGCCTAAGCATGCATTGAAGATTATGAATTTCAGAAGGGTCTCATCACCGCAGCAAAGGGTATCATCTGGACTGACAGAAATAGTGAGTTCTGGCAATGAAGAATAAAGCATGGACCCAAAGCTTCTCACAGTTATTCTCTCGTGCTTATTTAGCATTCTTTCAAGATGATACTCTGTCGTTCTGTTGCTGACTTCTGTCCATTTTACTTTGCAGCCGCTGCTTTTAAGAGCTGTCACTGGAATTTCTTCATGCAGCCTCAGAAGTGTAGCTGCTTGTAGAGAACTAGCCCAGCAACAACATGCAGATGATCCATCATCTACGCATGAGAATGATCAAATGATTTAATTAGAAAACAGAAGTTGCAAGGCCATTTATGCCAGCTCATTTAGAAGGTTTAATTGCAACTAAGACGCAAGCAAAGCCAAGACAAATATCTTCCCGTGAAGTGCAATTACGCAAACTTGATATCATTGCTAGAAAGACCAAAGAATATCTTTTTTATCATCCGGAACGAAATTCCTATAAGGGTCTTTAAGCACATGGATGGGTTTTTTATATTGTATAACATTAATAACAATCAAGCAACAGTGCTTGCATTTTGATTCATCCTGTCACTGTTAGGTAATTAACAACAGAGCGTGAATGCAGTTCATGAAGTGCCAATGTAAAAGACGGATATCAGTTCAGACACTGAAAGATGGAAAAAAGGCTTACCAAACACAACCTGCAACTGGAATGTTAACATTAGGTGACTTTGAATTGACTTTTGATGTTATATAATGGTGTTTTCTGTTCTTCTCCAGAACCAGGAAGTGGACAGCAACAACCTGTCATAATCATAAACGCATCAATGTCAATAACCAGGATTAGATACGTAAACTTAAACCTGCATAAGAATTAAGTTACTAGACATAATGCAACTCAATCTGCAATAAAGCTGCATCGGTTTGTTCTGCTCACTCTGAATCAACTCATAAATCATGCCAGAAGAATCATTTTCCAATGTTGAAATTGGAGGCATATGCAAAGCAGACAGGAAATCAGAAGATATAGAGACTTGGCTCATTCACCTCCCTTATGGAATTTATTACAATGAACGAAACTGGTGTTAGCATCCATTTACTTCCCCCTCTGGTGAACAAAAAGTACAACCAGTATTATTACACGTACTGAACTTTAAGTAAATCATAAAAAAGTATACCACGGGTCACTACAGACAATAAAGATGCATGGCCTATCAAGTCATATTTCATAAACAGGATAACCTTTCGCACAGATTGCTACATCTCTAGCACTTGATTGAATGTCAAACTCTTCTGATGAACATGACTCATCATCATAAACCATCTCAACACCACTCCTCTCCAAAAATTAAGTGCAAATGTAACAAATTAAATCATTGTTCAGACATCAATTAAGGAAATCAAGAGGAAATTATCTGAATTCTGTAGTCTACGCACTGCACACCTTAATTTGAGAATTCGATGGAATGCTGCAGTTACACCAGGACCAAATCCAATGGGATATGCATAATTGCTCAACATACTACAGATGTTCACCTAAAGTCAATGTCAAAAAATATTAAATTCAAATATCCAACATAAACAAGGATGGTAAAATAAAATAAGAAAGTTAGCTTCCTAAAAGGAGGGAGAACAAGTCAGTTTCCATTAGGTGCCTACCATTTGGTTCTACACCAAAACATGAATGCAAAATCTGCCTCTAAACCTCTCAAAGAATCTCCTATGGAAACAATCGCCCTCAGTTTCACATCTTAAATGAAGGTTAGCAGACTTGAAGTCCAAATCATGAATTGCAACAACATTTCCAAGAACAGATATTAAATTTCCTTCAGGAAAGAGACAACTAGAATCATGAGATTCGGAAACGGTCATTGTGTTCAAGATGTGTGGAGGGTAGTCAATAGTATCTTCATGCACAATGGTTATCTTAATGAGGTCGTCTTTAATTTCATTGAGCTTTTCTTCTAAAAGAACTTTTACATCCGTACGCAGATGAAGATACACATCTGAAAAAGACTCGGGAGAATTGACAGTGGGCCATTTCAGAGATAGTTCATTGACATCTTTCATCAAGACATCTTCATAGCTGAAAATTGAATTATACCAGGAGACGCCATCTGATGACACACGACTTCCAGTAACATCATCGGAAATAAATGAAAGACTCCAGAGATGTGTTTTGGAAGTAATAAGAATTCTATCAACACTAGTTTTATCCGATTTTGTAGTTCCACAAAAACATTTACTTCCTTGATGCTTTATCATGTAACACTTCCCAATCTGCAATAACTGGAAAAATGATATAAGTGAATATAAGCTATTCTACATTTTAAGTGAAATCAAAATGCAGAGCTATTCCATTCAAAGAGACTGAAAAACAAAAAAAAATTGGATAATTGAAAGGGGGAAGCAGAATTCTGGCTCACCTGATAATTGAAGAATCCTTCAGAATTGAACTCCAGTAACACCTTCACCATACTTTGTTTACAATCGGTTCCATTACTATCCTTGCATTTTGTACAGCACAATTTTCCTGCAACAAGCAAGTTGCTACCACTGGCAATATAAACTTTGGCCGTGCAAGGGGTTCTATGAAAACACAAGTTCTTGCACTTTATCTCCATCCATAGATTAAAAGAACTAGATGAATTGCCCAATTTACTTTCGACATAAAGTCGATCATCTGTCAAACACAGAGGAAATGGCCCACTTGAAGTTTGATCAGGCTTGTGCCTCTTTCTGGGCAAGAATTCTTGGCCATTTTCACCAATATTATCTTCATTTGGATCTGAAATGTCATCTTTCCCAGCAAGAGAGACATCCCAAGGCAATACAACAACCTCAACAAACACAGTGGATCCATCCGATGTCATCTGTTCACCTTGAAACTGCTGACATACATACAGGAAACAAATAAGGGGCAGGAAGAACGTCCCAATTTGATAGGCATATTTTCTATTTTTTATGTTAGCACACTTTCTTTTTTTGTTGCATTTATTATTAACGAAATTACAAGTTTGTCCCTGTTTAATTTTTGTTTTAATTAATTTATTAATTACAAACACATTTAGTCAAAGGGTATAAATAGAAAATCGTATAGAATTAAATGATTTTAACTACTAAACCTACTATTTCTTAATTCCCGTAAAAATTAGTTAGTGTTTATCAAATTGGGACGGAGTGAGTAATATTGACTAGAGCACCTCTTAGAAACCTTAGTATTTTATTACCTAGCTAACTGCAAATGTACCTTTTGTAGCATGGGATATTTGTGTGTTACCAAAATCAGATGAAATCTTCCACTTAGAAGTTGCTCAAAATCATGATCTTGAGATAGATGATGAAAAATAAGACAACTTTTGCATGTTGCATTCCTTGATTGAAAATAGGCATAAATTCTTAATTTCAACTCCCTTTCCTTAGCAGTGCAATGAAAAATATGTCTGCATGAGAGTGACCTATTGCCCAGAAATTGCAGCAAATCCACAGAGAGATCAGGTAAGCCTTCCATAACAATGCAATAATTGACCACCTGAAAAGCAAGTGGAAAACAAAGTAACTCCAGAGAGCTAAATTATGTCTTTTATACATGCATGGCAACTTTTACCCCATCCGAGGATCTTGGGATAAGGGAAAGGTAAACGACTATTGAATCATCATTAGATATAACCTCATAGACGCTATCAGCTATCCAACTGGACAGA
>CAODLS011602685.1:0-10154 GCA_948243855.1 Flueggea neowawraea
GCAAAAAGGGAAAAAGATCAAGCCTTTATACACCCACCAACATCGTCAGGGACTTCAAGAACTGCTGATGCCTTGATATGCGAATCATGGCAACATAACTTCATCTTACAGAACTTAATAATCCCCATATTTATAACAAATCACAGTACCACCAAAGCAAAGCTTGTAACTTTACGAAAATTCCACCTCTAAAAAAAAGACAACACGGGAATTACCAATTAGCATTATCACATCACACTACAACAACAAAACACTCGGAACCCAAATGATATAAACATAAAATACCTTCAAAAAGCTCCTTCCTTTAGACTCACACACATGAACCCAGAAGCCTATGAGCAATCACAAGATCCAAACTTTAATTTGAAAAAAGAAATAGACTCAACCCAGAAGAAATCTTTTTTTCTCTGAAAAAAGGAAAAGGAGAAAAGCAGCAAGGTTCCTGATGATGGAAAAAGGAAAAATCGGTGGGTATGCATTGAACGGATTCAAACAACCAAAACACAAAATGAAAAGGGTTAGCTTGAGAGAACCGGTATGTAAGTCAAGATTGTAAATTGGACAATTGAATTTGAAAGAGAAGGAGTCAATTATGACACTGACAGCACAAGACTTAGATTTGTTTATTAGTGTTTTAACTCCAAAAACTGTTCAGTTTTTTGTTTTTTTATAGCTGGGATTGTGTTTTGGTTTCGGATTATGTATGAACTAGAATGAGTCATCGGTGCAGACAGTTCAATACTGTTACAAACGGTGTGAAACAGTGAAAGACATGAGATGATTCTGTCTCTCCCGCCGTAATCATTTTCATTTGTTTTATATTTGGTTGTTACTGTTAGAAACGGTTAAGTTAAGCTGATATGAAGAGGCCGCGTCGAGGGCCGTTTTGATGTGGTCGCAGCTTGTGTTTGTTATAACTTGAAATCCACATCCTTGGAAAACTACATTTTGCTCCCTAAAAATTTACTATAATTTTTTTTGCCCCTTAACATAAAATGACATATACGGTGTTTGATTTTCGTATATGGAGTGGTAGATGATATATATAGACTGATAAATTGCATTATAGAAAGTAAAAAGATTGACATATTTTGACAGTGTCAACACTCCAAGGCATCTAAAAGAGGAGACCATCTGAGAGGTTGGTGTTTGCTTGCACCAGAGTGATAAATAATATATATGATTTGTTTGACACATATTGTATTTAGTATGTTGTATATTTTGTGTATAATTAACTTTATTAAAAAATATATTTTCTCTTTACCTTTTTAATATGTAATCATTATCAATAATATATAACTAATTGTACATGGGTGTATAGTTTAGTTATTTATTAACTTAATTTTTTTATAAATAATTTTCTATGAGTTAGATCTTTAATTTGTAATATATATATATATATATATATATATATATTGTTACGACCCGTTTCTGAATCATGACTGACATACGCGAACCGTCTCGCATAAGTCTCAGATATCAGAAATCTACTACCTAACATAGTCCATTATTAAACATTTAGATTGTAATGGTATTAGATTAATTATCACTCACTTTAGGAAAAATGTGACAGGAGCTGAAATAATTATTGGATGCAATGTTGGATATAATGTTTTCATTCACCGACAATCCCTAGCTCTCTCAAATATCAAATTACCTTTTAAATTTCAATGGAGACAATACCCGTTAATTATTTGTTTTGACATGACAATTAATAAAAGCAAGGAACAATTCTTTTCATATGTTGAATTGTATAGCTCTAGTCATGTTTTCTATCATAGTCAAGTATATGTTATTGTTTAAAGGGTAGTTGAAAAAAAAACTGAAGATTCTTATTTCGATAACGAAGACAAATGATCTAATCATACTCAAAAAATAACGAGCAAAGAAGTGTTTAATAAATTAGAAAAAATAATTTAATAAAAATAAATATTCTTATTTACAATTATTTATATAGTATATAATTTTTTTCATATCAAATACAAATTTTTAAAAAGAAAATCCCGTAAGTCTTGCAAGTCTATAACTAGTTCTTTACAACTCAAGCCCTGCCAAAATAGGTGAATGGATATACGGATCATCAATGTTCACAAACCATGAGTTAGGCCGGACGATGATTTCTTCCCTGCTTCCACATGGCACGCACATCCTTCAATAACAAGAAAAAGAGTTGCCACGCCGACTCCTTAATTTATGAAAATACCTCACATTTATTTCTTCCCACTAACAAATGAAGCCTTAGATATTTCTGATTTTCATTTGTCTCAGATACCCTATAACCGCATTTAATCTCCCTTTATCCACATTAACATATTGAAATTGTATGACTTTTGAAAGTTAATAGTGTGATACCTCAAACCATGAACATTGTGCATGTCATGCATATATCCATGCGTGTGTTGCATATATGTATTTTCATTATTTAGTATTTATTAATAGTGATCAAAATTTAAAAGACAGATTTAGAATAGAAATTGTGAGGAGGATAATATATAATTAAAAAAGAGGAAAAATAGAGAAAGAACTAGCTAGAAAATAAGTTATAAAGTGTAATCACATAGTCATGATAAATGACATTTAAATGAATGACATTGTGATTGTGGTTTAGATGTGAAGTGTCATATTAAATTCTATTATATCAAGTGAGAAATAGAAGGTAAGGACTCAAATGAAAGGAAAACATTTTATGGGTAACTTATTAAAATGGTGAAAATGAAACTAAAGCTAGTATAGAGACTAAAGTGAAAAATGGCATATTAGGTATCAAATTTGGGGTACCTGGCACATTCTGCCCTCATGTTTATCTTCTATGAGTCCTAAAGTCAGAAATTAAAACCTAAAAATTTGCAATAGACCTTATTGGTTAAAAACTTAGTAAGACTTACAAGATATAAAACCCTAACTTAAACCATTTTTTTTCCTTCCTACACAAAACCAAGAGAGAAAAATGTGAAGGAGAGACTAAAAAAAAGAAAAACTAAAAACAATAGGGTTTCACCTCCATCAGTTCGTCCAAATTTGAATCAGAGCAAAGCTTTTTGTAGAAAATTGAAGGAGTTCAACGAACCGAAATTCACTAAGACAATATCGTTGTTTAGGTGTTTTGAAATCTTTTTGAAGTGAGCAGTAAACCAGAGATGTCTGCATTTGGTTGCTTTGTTGTTTAATTGTGTTAACGTGAATGATTTGCTCCAATATGTACTTATATGAATATTTGAAAGATTTGTTTGGAATATGTGCAAATGTTTGCCATTGCTTACTATTATGTCACATTTGGCTATTTGACATTTGGAACTATTTCTGATTTTGCTATGTTGGAAACATGGTTCAAGATTATCCAATATGCTTTGACATTATCATAACTTATTGATATGATTTGAATCTTTCCTATAAGATATCATTTGAATCGTTCTCACATTCACATATTGGTTATATGAACATGAATAGGAAAAGTGAATCAATGACATGAGTATTTCATTTAAGACTAAAAGGTGGATTTGGCCAACATATTTGAGTTCTCCATATATGTGATATATT
Source organism: Flueggea neowawraea (assembly GCA_948243855.1). Lineage (NCBI taxonomy): Eukaryota > Viridiplantae > Streptophyta > Magnoliopsida > Malpighiales > Phyllanthaceae > Flueggea > Flueggea neowawraea. The sequence continues at coordinate 3,538 of CAODLS011602685.1, forward strand.
TCGAGACTTTAAGTCTCCACCGCATTTGTTTACTAAACGACCATTATATATGTTTTGAGACTATATGTCTCCATCATTTGATATGGCATTTAAAAACGTCGACGTTATCATTTGATATGACATTTGGAAATGAATAACATTACATTTGATACAAAATTTGATATGACATTTGAATTTAGGTTAAAACTCTTCATATGCAGTCCAAACTCCAAAAATAAGAAATGAATTGCATTCATATGCATAGTTTCCATTTGTAAGATTTACAAATATTTGTCTGCGTGTGTTATATGTTATAGATATGTTTATGACAATTTCTCTCATTGAGTAATGACTCTTATAAATATGAAAGAGATAGTTCCAAATAAATTTGCTAGACGTCAATTCTCATACCCTTTTAAGATGTCCTGCATAACATGAACCTCTTGTTCTTCAATCCTAACTAAAAGATAATTGTCGTCTGCAAAAAAAACAAATGAGTTATTGTTGGCAAGCCTCTCACAAACGTTACAACCATGCAACTTTTCTGCTCCCTTCATCCTAGTAATCATATGGGATAAACCTTGCGCACATAGAAGGTGTAGAGGAAGTATGTTTTATTGCCTCAAGCCACAACACAAATTTATTAGACCAAAAAGCTCATTATCCATTGCCACTTTATATCTTACAGACTTGTAACACATGATTGCCAACTTTACAAACTTTTTCGCAAACCCAGGTTCTACAATACTATTTTGAGATAGCTGCACTCCATCAGTCACGTGCCTTATTGATATCAAATTTCAAAACCCCATATCCTATCTTTGCTCGAATTAAGTTTGTTTATTAGTGGGGCCGAATACAAATTTTACCGGTTTTTTACATAAGTAATCCACCAAACGAAAACATATTTTATAAATGACCACTTCAAAACTTTAATTAAATATGTTCATAAATTAGTGAACTTTTTCTAAAAAATAGCTACTCATAAATTAAAATGTAGATCAACTAGATCTCCTTAAAAATAGGTGTTGAAAACTTGATAAAATTAGATTTAAAGTTTTTAATTGACTAATCTCAAAGACATAGGAGATTTTAACAGACAATAATTGGATTAAAATATCCTAACAAATACATATCAACAGGTTCAAAACACATCTAAAAATGTCAAAAGCATAATATTTGGAATTGATGAATAAATTCAAATTGAAACTCGTCTGAAATTTTGCTATGTCATTTAAATACATCACAGTACAGTAAAAATAATTAAGGGTTTTATGTAAGTTTCATTCAAGGGTCTTTATATCATTGTTCACATTGGTTTTTAAACTGATTTTTTTTTATAGATTGAAACATTGTTGAAACTTGATTAAAACTATATTAGATGTTAAAAAAAATATGAGGGTTTCATTTTCATTACTTTAGATATGAGTACATGTTTGATTATTTTAAGGTAGAAAGTAATTTAGGGTTTCATGTATGTTTCATTCTGGTTTCGATTTTTCATTATCAATATTACTATATTAGTTTTGATATTGTAATGTTTTTTTCTTAATTGACACATTATTAAAACTTGATTGAAATTATGACCAGATTTATCTCTTTAGTGGCTAAAATTAAAGTATTAAAACCGATAATTGAATTATCAAAAGTTAGATGGTTGTTTTTAACCAAAGTTTCAAAAGGTTCGTTTACATATTCACGACACTCACATTTACATATTACAGGTCCACTGGGCCTACTTATTTTATTTTGACAGAAATTTAAAAATTATGTGCAATATGGTTATAAATTTTATAAATTACATTTTTAGCTTCATGAATTACATGTTTATAATATCCTTTAAAATTTGTTTAAAACTTATTTATAACATATAAACAACAATTAACAATATATAAAAATTTAAAATTATTTATTTATTATTTTAAACATATAAAATACATATAAATAATATATCAGTAATATATAATAACATTTAAATAATATATAAATAAAAAATATTATACATATAACATAATATATTCGTACAAAAATATCATATACATATGGATAAAAAAATATCAATATATCTAAAAAATTATGACGTACGAAAAAATTTGAAATGTACATATATAAACACTAAAAGTGGGCCATTTGAAAAGATTTGTTGATAAACTGCGCCATTACCACGTTTAAAAAAGTGACTATTTTACACAACTTTCTGTAAAATACTATTGGAGTCATTTACAATTATAAGGCTCATCACTTATATGGACCTTTATGAAAATAAATATTTAAAAATGACGTTTTAATTTCTCTTTTGAAAAGATATATTAATAAAATTGATTTTTTCAAATTAATTACAATTTAATAATATTATTATTATTTTTAAGACATAATCTGATTCTATTTGCCAAAATGAATACACCCACGTATAGGAGAGAGAAGTGACTTGTCCTTATTTTTCGTTAACTGTGCGCAATTATCCTGTTATTTTTTCTTTCCAAAATATAAAAAGGTGATTTATATCATTATTTTGTCCCATTTTGTTGAACGATTTAGGGTAGGGCTTTTCTTCATCATTCCAGTAATACAACGCCGAACACTATTGAGTGGGAGGATTCTTGAGGTTGGGTTTTTCCTTTTTTTCAAGTTTCTAGAGTTCTTCATCTTTGTTTTTTCAACTTCCTGGCTTTGGTTTTTTTTTTTGTGGCTTTTATTAAAACGTTGGATGATGGTCGCTTGCGATCTTGGTTTGGGTTTGGAACAAAAGCCATTTTTTCTTAGATTTTGACGAAAAGCAGTGGAAACTCAATGATATGCCGAACGAAATCGACGCCAACGACGACGACCCCGCCAGGCTGTTGCCACGGCCGTATAGTTGAGCGATTCAGGGTAGGGCTTTGCTTTATAGTGGTAAGTACAGTGCCTATCTCTCTTGCGTGCGAGGATTGTTTCAGTCTGGGTATTTTTACGTTTCTTCTAGTTTCTGGAATTCTTCATCTTCTTTTGTTATCAACTTCCTGGGTGAATTTTTTTGTGGGTTTTCTTAATGCGTTGGATGCGTGTTGCTTTCAATTTTGGGTAGGGTTTTTGAATTTTTGTTAGCTCTTCAGGAAATCGTGAGGTTTTCATGGCAAACCATTCGGGAGTGTTTTGAAAGCAATTTTTGGTGGTGGTTTTCTCTGGTTTCGTTGATGCATGTTGTTGGTTTCGTGGTTTTTGATTTTATTGTTTTATATGATGTTAATGAGTTGGAATACGTTGTTGATACTCGACTGAAATCGAAAGTTTTGCTTGCAATTTTGGGTTGGGTTTTTGAATTTTTGTTAGCTCTTTAGAAAATTCTAGGTTTTTTCATTACAAACAATTCGGGGGAGTTTCGAAAGCAATTTTTGCTGGCTTTTTTTTTCTGGTGTGTGTGTATATATAGAACATGTTAACAATGATGTTTTATTTTCTTTTTGCTATGATTCATATATTATTGCAGCTATACTGGAGGTATATGAACATAATAATGTTAGATGCCTTTGCTCTGTTATTTTTCAATGACGTGTCACGAATATTTTTCTATTTTTTAAGTCATTTTAGTCTTGCCATTATTTTGGGAGTTTCGGGAACTTCATCTGAAAGGTGCTGGCTACGGGTGGATTGGCTCCTACTCGTTAAATGGGGTTGGCTTGTTACTGTCCATTTAGATCCTGGTCTCGCTGTTCTTTTTAGTTAGTTTGCAGATGTTTCTGTCTCTTGTTGTATCTATGTTTGCTTTTCTTCTTCTGTTTGATTGTTAGTTTAGTGTAGAGAGGAGTGGCTGCTTGTTTAGTTTTCAGTATTACTTGATCATGCATCGATAGTGTTGTTGGCATAAATAAAATGATTTAAGGAAAAAGTTTCACGATTAAAAATATGATGCAGAGAATCATTTGAGAAACACACATATCATAGCTTTTTTGAATATGGTAAGACTAAAATTAATCAAGTTGAGCAGGCCTGTAGAAATTTTTGTTGGTCAAAGTGGCCGACCAAATCAAATGGCTGCGAATGATCCCATTTGTTTTGTTTCTACCAAACCGAGAACCAATCTATTAGCCATTTTTTGGTTGCTCTCCAATACTGTATTTGTCATGAAAATTTAAGAACAATAATGCCTCACAGTTGACAATTTAATTGAAAAAGTAAATCAAATTTTGATTGTTTTCAATCAAACCAATAACAAGGCGTTTTACTAATTCTTTTTCTAGCATTTTAAATATTTTTTTTGTTAGGTTCTTAATCTTAGTCACAAGTTTTGGTGAGTTTAGCTTCAAATTCTTTGGTTGATTAGGCTTTTAAGCTCTCTTTATTAAATAGATATTGTTGGAAAAAGTGGTCCGTCCATGACGGGTAAATCGAACTCGGTCGGTCGAGATATGAACCAAGACCGTGGACTGAGACCCATTGGAAAGATCAATTGAGGAGAAGAAAACTCGATTAGTCAAGATGTGAACCGAGACGATGAATTGAGACCAATTGGTAAGCCCAATTGAGTTGGGAATGAAATAGGCTCGTAAGCCCGTTAGGCTCACGAGCCCGTTTGATGGCCTATTTAAGGAGCTTTGCTCCTTCATTTCCTACATACAACAACACACACCTCCAAAGAGAGGGAGGGAGAGAGCGAGGTTCGACCTCTTGTCTCGAGTCATGCACAGATTACGTGTGGCATCTAGACTGCGAACAGCCGGGCATTCCCATTGACATTTCAACCATGGTTTGTTCACAAGACCAACATAAAAATGGTCTTGCTCCGCTGCTAGCTTCCGCTGGAATTGAGGTTAGTAAGTCGAATCTATTTATTATACTGTTTATTAGTTAAACTGATATAGAATTCCTTCATTGGTATCAAAGCCAACACGTTTTTTTCGAATATGTTTAGAAAATATTTTTGGTATTTGTCTAGAATGCCTGCTGTGATTTTTTGGGATTTGACTTTTCGTCTCGAACGTTGTTTTTGGTTCGAGTCTATCCGGAGTCGAATTTTGAAAGTTAGAATTTCAAAATTTCGACAAAAGATTTGAGATCAGCGACCTCGAAAACGTTATCTGCCAAAATTTTGTTACGAAATTTCATCGAGAAGGTCGTCAAATTGACAAAAATTCGATTGAAAAATACGGAATGTGGATACCCAGATGAATTTAATCATCTGATAAGAACAAAAAGGTGGCATGTTGACTGGATCGACACGTCATCGCATATATCCGTTGATATGGTGACACGTGGCATATATTGCCACGTGTTGGATACGTCATCGCGATGCGTGACGTACATGCCTGTCAACTTGGACCAGCAAGAAATCGACACGTGGCTTCCCGGTTGTGCGACACCTGGTTCCAGCAGATATTGACACGTGGCGGAATTTCAGAGATCGCGCGTGTTGTATGAGTTGGCTCATGGTCGCTCGTCGTTTCCTCCACGTGGCGCGTGAGCGCCCGTGCTACGTGTCCTGACCACCATTTTTTTGCAGATATAAAATATTGATTTGTCTGGAATTTTGGGTATATTTTTCACAATTTTTGAGTTTTTGAACTATTTTTTTCAATTTATTAGTGTATAAATAGTGCTAAAAAATTGTGAGAAATTGCATTTTTCTACTAAGAATTATTTTGGAAATTAGTTTTCAAAATAATAAATTCTAAACTGTGCAAATGTGATTCTTATTTAGATAATTGAAATTAGATTTTAATTATTTGGGAAATAAATTTGTTTGTATATACCTATTTTATTTGTAATTTATTACAAATATACGAATGAGGTAAAACCACGTATTGAACATAGTGCGAATTAAGGAAGAATTTGCACGACTCCCAAAAGAGAGTATTTTGGGACGGTGGTGGTCGTAAAGGAGATTTGATTGTGCATTAAGTCTACAATGGTGATGAAAGTTCATTTACTTCATAAAAGATTATGATACTCATCACCAGTATTGGTTAAACTGTTGGTCTATACTAGAACTACATCGAAACATGATTACTTAAGTGTTGAGGAAAGACACTGAGAGATTATAGTGAGTTAAGAACGTTTTAAAATTGGTATGTCCAAGATCACCATAATCGCTAAGAGAGATCGTGAGAAGTGATAGATTCATTTTAAGGTCGTAGGATTTATAGAATTTTTTGATAAGTTGGCACGACTACTTATGAATTCTATTTTAACACTTTGGAAAAGGTTCATCGTGTATTCGATTAGCAGACGTGTTTAATATTATATTTGTGTAGTATTATTGTTTAGGGATATTAGCATTATTTGTGTGTTAATGTTGTTTAATGTTAATGTATGTATATTAACATTGAGATAGATTGTTTGGATTACATGGTTTAATAAATGTTGGTTATTTCATTTGTTGTTTTGGTTTATTGTGTTAATTTGTCTTAATTTTATGTAATATTTTATGTGTTGAATATATTGTCCAATTATTAAGTTTGTCTAAATAATTGAGATGATCAACATGGATTCTCCTAAGTCAAGTGGACTTTAAAAGTGAATCTAAATACTTTATAGTCATTATAGTATGGTTAATTGTTAAGACTGATATGGTAAATGTGCACATAGTGTACATTTCGATTCAAAACTTAATAAGAGATTATGTTAGTTTAATTTTTGGTTGGATAGTAAATATATGTGTATTG
>CAODLS011602687.1:0-12955 GCA_948243855.1 Flueggea neowawraea
ATAGAAAATTTTTTAGGCCTAGTTCATGTCATTGATACTTTTGCAAAATTTTTGAAGGAAGTAATTGACTCTCTATTTGCTAAACACAATTTATCTTTATCGAGACTGAGGGGTCAAGGATGTGATGGTGCATCAATTATGCAGGGTAAATTCAATAAAAATACTTATATTGTAGGAAAATTCTTCTGCTAAGTATGTCATTGTTTTGCTCATCAGTTCCAATTAGTTTTTGTAATTGTTGCTAGAGATCATCCAGTTGTGAGTGATTTCTTTAATTTTGTTAGTTTGATTGTGAATGCGTATATCATGTACAAGAGTGGACAAACTCCAAAAAATAAAGCATGACTATATTGTTGAACGCCTTGAACGTGGAGAAATTAGCAATGGCATATGCTTAAATCAAGAAACTAGCCTATGTAAACCAGGTGACACTATATGGGGAAAACACTTCACAACTTTAAATCGCCTACTAGCGATGTGGGCTTCAATAGTTGAAGTGCTTGAAAATGTCTATAATGATGATTGTAATCTAGATACAAGAGGTTTTTCTAAGGCTCTACTTCTTAAGATAGAGACTTATGACTTTGTGTTTGTTTTGATCTTGATGATACGTATACTTGGATTAACATATGATTTGTCACTTGTTCTTCAACAAAGAGATCAAAACATTGTTCAAGCTATATCTTTGATCGATACAACCAAAAAGCAACTGCAAAATTTTAGGGAGAATGAATGAGACAAATTCTTGAAAGAAGTGGAGAAATTTTGTGCTGCTAATTCCATTTATGTTATTAATATGGAAGATACCATCAAATCTCATGTTCGTATGAAGCGAGATGGGCGTGTTACTAATTATCACCATTATCGGGTTAAGATTTATTGTGAGGTGATTACACAAAATTTTCCCTTCAATTATATATTTTCTCTAATTACTATCATCGCACTACATTAACAACTTTTCTTATTTCTAGGTTCTTGATTTACTCACACAAGAGATGGCAAATTGTTTCCTAGAGAGAAACACAGAATTACTTCTTTGCATGAATTGTATAAATCTGAATAACTCATTCATAAACTTCAATGTTGAAAATTTAGTTCATCTTGCAGAACTTCATGCAGAAGACTTCATTTTGGAAGAACTTATGATTCTTCATCATCAGCTTTGAACTTATATTTTCAATATAAAAGATGATGAATTCTCCAGTATTCAACATTTGGGAAGTCTCCCAAAGAAACTGGTTGCAACTGGAAAAGCTCAAGTCTTCGTTTTGGTATATTGTTTGATTGAATTGACATTATTTTTTTCAGTTGCAACTGCATCTGTTGAAAGAGTATTTTTTGCCTTGAACATTATCAAGACAGATTTGCGGAATAGGATGGGAGATGAATAGATGAATGACCTCTTAATGGTATACTTCAAGAAAGAAATTTCTTTAACTATTAACAATGAGGCTATTTTGCAACGCTTTCAGAGCATGGCGACACCCCGAAATCAACTATCATTTCTTGATTCCAGTGTGCAAAAATAATTGTATGATTACAATATGCATTCAAATATTTTGTTTAATTTAATGTAATTTTTCTATATATATGCATACTCTTTTTGTCGTACACACCGTATTGCCAAATTTTGGCTTTGCTTAGCCAAAACCTTGGATCCACCACTGATATTCATCGTGGAGGAACCTTCCAAGTACATAGTTTGAGCTTGAAATACCTCTTCCTCCATTGAAGACTAATCCACCTTTTCGGGCAAAAAAAGTTCTCAATGGGTCTGGTTTGAATTTGTCAACTCAGTAGTCAAGTTTTGCATATGGTGGCGGAATGGATCTCTAGCTTGTTTGCAACAAAAGGAAGAAGGAATTTTCCCTACACATGAATGAGGAAGATTGTTTGATTCAAAGTCAAGATGCTGACAAAATTCAGAACATAGAGATGCACCCAGTAGATCCACCCTAGGTAAATGACTTTAGTGGAGTAATGAAGAATATATACAATCCTGTTACAGGTGCAAAAACCATATATGAGGATGAAGAAGGATACCTAATAATTGTTAGCTTGCCATTTGCTTATCTTAAAAGGGTTAAAGTTACTTGGTGAAATAATTTGATTCATGGCGTTGTGAAGATTTCTTCAATGAGCACAGCCTATGTAATATCCCGTTCGTTTTGACAGGAATTTGAGGGTATTCCGTTAAGACTTCAGGGAAATTTGGGCCTTTAAGGTGTTAAAATTTGATCGAGAATGTTTGGAGGTGGTTTGTGTGTGAAAAGCACATAGCAGGTCATCTGTGTGCCTTGAAGAGCGTTTTATGCGCATAGATTAAGGTCAAAAGGTCGTCTACGCGCGTAGGTGATTCTACTAAGTGCGTAGATGGATGTCTGATCCAGACCGTGAATGTGGTTGTGCACGTCTGTGTGCGTTGGAGACGTCCGTAGACGTTGGACGTCATTTGGACTTGGAACCGTGGTGAGCATGGTGATCTATGTGCATAGTACTAGGTGGTGCTCACATTGATCCTGGATCCGTGAGGGAAAAGTTGTCAGATCTTCCGTCTATGCACACAGGAGTTTCATCTATACATGTAGTACTCGGTCAATGTGCGTAGAGGAAGTTTCAACGCACGTAGATGGGCCTTTTCCGCGGGCATTAAATGAAATACCACATTTCAGTTCTGAGGGTCTATAAAAAAAACCCACCTACAAGTCTTCTGTCATAACTCATCTCAACCACTGAAATCACTCTCTCAACTACTCCTCTGCACTTGCAATCACTCCTCAACACTTCCATTGCAGTTCTGAAGGTAAGAATCATTCTTTGATCTCTTCTTTCCGTCATCTCACCTCATATTTGTTCATTTCGGGTTTTGAACGGATTTTGGGGTTTTGTTCAGATCTGCCTTTTTTGTTGTAAAAGAAGTTAAATATAGGTAGATTAACCTTGGTTAAGGTTGTAACCACTGGATTCTAGCTTTGGTTTCCAAGGATTTCGTATTTGAACAAAATGGGTTTGATCCGAGCTAGGGTTACAGATTTGGGTAGCTTTCTCATCAGATCCGGAGTTGTATCTGATGTATTATGATAGATAGGTGTTAGAAATACATAGATCTGACGTTAAGTGTCAAGATTTGATGATTTGTGTAAAGTGGGTCAAGAAGTCCTAATTTGGGGACATAGATCTGAAGAAATATTGGTATTTTATTTGGGTTAGGATTTGTGACAGAAATTGGAGAATAATAGGTGATTTTTGTGTTGTTTGATGCCTTTTGTTGTTTGATTTGTGTTTTAGAGGATGCTAGGAAGTGAATGGCATGGTCAGAATCGATTGGAATCGAGAGGATCAAAAGTTGGACTATTTGTGTAATTTGCCATTAAGGACTAGAAGTGATATTTTGCATTAAGGGATCAAAGTATAATTTTGCATATATTTGGAGAATAATTTGGATATATTTGGATATTTTGAGGTCTTAATTATAATTTTGGAATTTTTGGATTAATTTATGAATTTGTATATTTTGGGGACCAAGTGCTAATTTTCCAAAGTTCATGGACCAAAGTGTGATTTTACATCAAAGTGTGATTTTTTAGTTAATATATCAGAAATGGTCCACCTCGTATGTCGGTCATGGTCCAGAAACGGGTCATGACAAAGGTGGTATCAGAGCCCTAGGTTTCGTAAGTCTGGAGTCGACGTGGAGCATAGTTATCTTTGATTAGATCCACCTGATTTGCCTATGTGTACTCTTTTGATCTTCGTTCTGGTACTATGGATATCATATGCATTTTGACATTTGTATACACAATTATTATTTGTTTGTAGATATGGATCGTCCAAGCGGGAAAGGTCGTGAGAGGCCTAGATGTGCGCTTGTCGAGGCTGCCGCTCATTCTGTTACTGATCAGCATGATGCAGCTAGTGTGCTAGAGGTTGCTGCACTAGTACCTCAACCTTAGCCTCAGCCACCATGTGTGGGTCCGATGGACACATTCAAATGATTCACTTAGGTTCTTATCTGGGTCGAGGCACTTTTAGCCGATCAGGCGGCCGGATGTTAGCTAGTTTTGCTAGTTGTAGAACCACCAGTTCCTCTACTCCAGCCAGAGGCAGTTGCCGCACATATACCTATCATAGCTTCAGCAGCACCAAAGTCTGATGCTGAGTTCTGTCTTGCTAGATTCTTAAAACTCACTCTACTTAGATTTGCAAGCAAGATAGGAGTGGATCCTCAGGACTTCACTTTTACGGTGGAGCGATGTTTCGAAGTTATAGAGCTCACTAATGATGCTACGAGGGTTAGACTTGCCTCATTCTTATTAGAAGGTCGAACGGTTAGATGGTGGCAAAATAGGGGATCTCACAGGATGTTTACTTGGGTCACACTGTCTGTCCTTCCTCAGAGTGAGAGGGATGGGAAGGCAAACCAATTTAACCAGTTTTATTAGGAGCTTGGGATGTCGGTGAGTGAGTATGAGGATCGTTTTAGAGAGTTGAGCAGGTACGCATCTGTAGAGGCCCGTAGTGAGGAGGCCCTAGCGAGGAAATTCCTGAATGGGTTGCTACCTAATATCAGCAGAGTGTTTGCGACACTTAGATTGACTAAAGTATTGAAGATTTCTAAAGCTGCGAGAGGGATGAAGTACCAGGATGCGAGGCATCCAATAGAGCCCAAAAGGGCGGAGATGAAGGGTACGTCTACAGGCCAGCAGGGTCGTTGACAAAGTAGTCAATTTGAACAGGGATGCAGACACTCCTCTAGGGGGTTAGAGATAAGGACAAGGTTCTTAGAGTGTGGTAGTATAGCATAGCCATCCGAGCGTGCCAAAGGTCAGAGCTCGGGAGGCTAGAATTCGCCTTGCTAGGCTTATAGGGGGAGACACCCTGGGACTTGCAACAGTAGGTCTCTGTTTTCACTATATACAGCCAGGATATAAGATGGCTGAGTGTCCTGCAAAATATGGCACATGATCATAGGCATTATAATTAGTAGTCGGGGGTTCAGGTACCACCAACATTAGGGCTAGCAGAGGTATAGGCAAAGACACGACAGAATCTGAGAGTCGTAGCTAGATTGGTCAGGGTAATGGCCGTAGACAAGCCGGTCAGAGCAGTTCAACCGCGGGAAGGCAGGCTCGAGTATATCATTTGACCGGCTAGGAGGCACAAACCTTTAATGCTGTAGTGATTGTACGTTATCTATCTATGGTACTTCTGCATATATGTTATTTGATTTTAGTGCATTTTATTCTTTTGTCACGCCTTCTTTTATTGAGCATGCGGGATTGGTTTTATATCCTTTGGATAAATTAGTAGATGTATCATCACCTTTTGGGAACAAGATTTTGACCGATTCAGTGGTTAGGGGTTTCGTGATTGCCATTGATCGAGTTGATAGCCGACCTAATCGTGTTAGATGTCAGGGAGTTTAACATTGTACTTGGTATAAATTAGTTTTCAACTTGGAACGCTACCCTAGACTATTTTGCCAAGAGGGTATGTTGTCGACCGTTAGGTCAGAGTGAATTTTGCTTTCAAGGTGAGCGGGACAGTGTTGTTTGAAGCTATGTATCAACTATTAGAGCAAAGAAGATGATCCGCTGAGGATGCGAGGCATATTTGGCTTTTGTTTTGGCTGAGCCAGAGGGACCGGAGTTGAGAGTAGAAGACGTACCAGTGGTTCGCGAGTTTCTCAATGTGTTTCCTGAATAGTTTTCAGGACTCCCTTGTAAGCAGGAGATTGAGTTTGCTATAGAGGTACAACTAGGTATAGATCCGGTATCGATCCCACTGTATCGGATGGCGCCAGCTGAATTGAAGGAATTGAAGACTCAGTTGAAAGAAGTTTTGGATAAGGGGTTTGTTCGATCGAGCATCTCATCTTAGGGTGCTCCAGTTTTATTTGTAAAGAAGAAGGATGTGAGCCTTCATATGTGTATTGATTATCGCCAGTTCAACTAGGTAACAGTAAAGAACTGATATCCACTTTCGAGGATGGATGATCAGTGTGACCAATTACAGGGCGCGTAGTGGTTTTTTAAGATCGAATTGAGGTCAGGATATCATCAATTGAGGATCCGAGGTGAGGACATTCCAAAGACTGCATTCCAGACTAGATATGGACATTATGAAATTTTGGTAATGTCATTTGGGTTGACGAATGCTCCAACGGCATTCATGGATTTGATGAACAGGGTGTTCAGGCCATATTTAGATCAGTTCATGATTGTCTTCATCGATGAAATTCTAGTATAATCGAAGAGTAGAGAGGAGCACGAAGATCATTTGAGATCAGTTCTACAGACTTTGTAAAAGCATCAGCTTTATGTGAAGTGTGAATTTTGGCTCGGGCAAGTGGAATTTCTAGTACACATGGTGTTCAAAGATGGAATTATGGTGGATCCAAAGAAACTTGAGGCAATACTCTATTGGGAGAGGCCAAAGACCGTTACGGAGATTCAAATTCAAAGCTTTCTTGGGATGGTCGGGTACTATAGGAGGTTTATCCAGGATTTTTTAAGGATTGCTGCTCCTATGACTTGGTTGACTCAAAAAGGAGTGAAGTTTGTATGGTTTGACTCATGCGAGTAGATTTTTTTTGAAATTGAAAAAGTGTTTGACCAGTGCACCAATGTTAGCCTTGTCGTCGGGCTCTAGAAGGTTCATGGTGTACTGTGATGCATCCAAGGTTGGCTTAGGTTGTGTGTTGATGCAACATGGTAAGGTGATTGCATATGCCTCGAGGCAGCTCAAGAAGCATGAGCAAAACTATCCGACATATGACCTAGAGTTAGTGGCAGTTGTGTTCACACTTAAGATTTGGAAGCACTATCTCTATGGAGAGACTTTTGAGATCTTCACTGATCATAAGATTTAAAGTATATCTTCGGTCAGCAGAATCTAAATATGAGGCATAGACGTTGGTTAAAGATGCTTAAGAAATATGATTGTACTATATCGTATCATCCTAGTAAGGCCAACGTAGTTGTCGATGTTTTGAGTAGAAAGCCGATGGGAGGTCTAGCCCATATTGCCACTGAAAGAAGACCGAAATTATCGAAATGGCAGAGTTTAATCGAGAATGGAGTTGGGTTATAGTTTGATGAACTCAGGATTGTTATTTGGTCATATTGAGATGAAGCCTGTATTGTTGGATTGGATCCAAGAGGCTCAAAAGGAAGTTGTCGAGATTCAGATTTTGATTGAGAAAGTTAAGTCATCTGGTATACCTAGGTTCAGTATTGATGATTCTGGAGTTCTTTCATTTGGATTGAGGTTGTGTGTACTGTCTTCAGGTAGTTTACGTGAAGAGATCATGATTGATGGTCATAACTCTACATATTCTATGTACCCGGGATATATTAAGATGTATTAGGATCTTCGAGAGTCTTATTGGTGACCAGGGATGCAGAAGGATATCATTGAGTTTGTCAACCGATACTTGACTTGTCAGCAGGTTAAGTTCGAGCATCAACATCCTTCTAGTTTGTTGCAACAAATGCCCCTTCAGGAGTAGAATTGGGATCACATCACGATGGATTTTATGGTTAGCTTACCGATTCCATTTGGGTCATCGTAGACCAATTAACCAAGCCTGCACACTTTCTCCATATCAAGACACGGTTAGTGAAGTTATGTGTTGACCGGATTGTATGTTTATATAGTGTGTTGATTTCCATAGTGTCTGACAGAGGACAACAGTTTACTTCGCAGTTTTGGCACAAACTGTAAGAGAAGTTGGGTACTCGATTGGATTTTAGTATAGTTTTCCATTGGCAGACCGATGGCTAGTCCAAGCATACAATTCAGACTCTAGAAGATATGTTGAGAGCATGCGCTGTGGATTTTGGTGGGAGTTGGGATTCTCACTTGTCGTTGGTCAAGTTTGCGTATAATAACTCTTACCATTCAAGTATCGAGATGGCGCCTTACGAGGCTTTATTTTGGAGACTACCGAGAAGGTTAGACTGATCCAGTAATGGATCCAAACCGTGCATAATCGGCAAAAAAGTTGCGTTGATCCTAAGCATAAACATTTGGAGTTTTCTATTAGAGACCATGTATATCTGAAAGTGTCGCCTATTAAAGGCGTGATGATATTCATAAAGAAGGGCAAGTTGCGCCCAAGATACATTGGTCTGTTTTAGATTATTAGCCATGTTGGGGTCGTTGCTTATGAGTTGGCATTGCCACCTCATTTTGCTTCTGTTCATTCAGTGTTTCATGTATCACTTCTAAGGAAGTATGTTCTTGATATGTCCCATGTTCTGGCACCACACTCTATTGAGGTTCGACCCGACTTATCTTAGGATGAGCATCTCATAAGAATTGTCGATCAGCAAGTCAAGAGACTCTGAAACAAAGATATTGCTTCAGTGAAAGTGATTTGGTAACATCATTCTATTCATAAGGCCACTTGGGAGGCCGAGGATGAGATGCGGCATAGGTATTCGCACATGTTCGACTCCGCTGATTCTTAGTTTAGTGCACTTTATTTCTGCTCTTCTATATTCGTTTCCATCTCTGCATCTTTGTTTCTGCATCTTTGCACTTTGTTTCTGCATGTTTGTTTCTGTCTCTGCATTTTGTATCTCTATTTTTGCATATCTGAACGTTGGCTGGGTAGCCAATGTTAGTTGAGTGATTTTAGTTGGATTTTGTTTTGGAGACATAGGATTAATCTTAGTTTTGACTTGATTTGTTTTGAAACTTGAGGACGAACTTCTTTTGAGGGGGGAGTATGTAACGTCTCGCCCATTTCGATGGTATTCGAGTGTCGTTAATTTTGATTTTGATTTTTGATTTGGAGTTTGACTCATTAATTTGGTGTTTTGGGTGATGAATGTTGATGAATTTAGGTTGATTTTTGTCCTCTTGATCATGTTGGATGGTTGTGTGATCGAACGAGGTGTTTTCGGGCGAGAAAAGTCTTTGACCTTGTTTGGGATGTCTTTGAATGTGTCTTATACGGCCTAAGACACATACACGAATTTGTGTCCGTATCATGTATAGCCTTGCCTGTGTCTTATCGTTTTTGCCCGTATCTTCCAATTTCATGTGATTTAGGTATTACACAAGCAGAGACACGTGTCTTACCAAAACACACAGAAAGTGCCCAAAACGCCGCCATTTTGCTAAGTTTTGTTTATATATAACATAATCCGACCCTTATTTAGTTCCAGCTCTTTTTCACACCATACATCCGCCCCAACCTCTCAAATTCGACCTCTAAGTCTCTCTTTGATTCATCCTTTGTTCTTTGAGGTAAGAATGACTTCGCTTCTTGATTTCTTTTCAATTTTGTTGCTATTTTTGCATAGGTTTTTGGTTATTCTTGAAAGAAGATGAAATGGGTTTTGTTGGATGGAAGTGGTCAGAATTTTGAGGTTTTGTGATGGATTTGAGTAGGATTTTGATAGAACTATGTTATTAGGCCTTATAAATGCAAGAAATCAAGATGATTATGAAAAATTTACAGTATTTTATTTGAGGATAGGGTTTGTGACGAAAATTAGGGAGTAATAAGTGATTTTTGTGTTGTTTGATGTCTTTTGTTATTTGATTTGTGTTCTAGAGAATGTTAGGAAGTAAATGGTATGGCCTAAATCGATGGGAATTGAGAGGATCGAAAGTTGGACTATTTGTGTAATTTATCATTGAGGACTGTAAGTGATATTTTGCATTTAGGAGTCAAAATATAATTTTACATATATTTGAAGAATAATTTGGATATATTTGGATATTTTGAGGTTTTAATTATAATTTTGGAGCTTTTGGATTAATTTATGAATTTGTATATTTTGAGGACCAAGTTGTAATTTCCAACGTTTAGGGGACCAAAGTGTAATTTTACACTGAAGTGTAATCTTTGAGTTAATATATTAGACTTTGGTTAGAAATGAATTTTTGGGATTTGTTTGAACGTTTGAGTCTGCATATACATATACACGTATTTCGGTACAGCTACAGTAGTAGTGTTTTGTTTGTCTTGTTTTTGATATATTTTGTTTCTAATATCTTTGTTTCAGTATTTTGTTACTATCAGCGAGATCAGCTGCTTGACGGTGGTGCCTGACTGCTATTGCTTGGACATCCAGGTGAGTTGATGGCAGTTTTAGACACATAAGATGTGTCTTGAAACTGTATCTGTTTTTGCTATGTTTGACACTTATTTGAAAATTTGACTAATCTAAGGATTGGTTAAATTAATAATCTGATTATGTGAATTAATATTCAATACTCTATTTTCGAGATTTAGTATATATGTTTATATATCTTCTGTCTCTATTTTTAATTCTGACTTGCATGCTTTGTTTCTGTATATTATATTATTATGGATTTTGTATCTGATATAGGACGCTTAGTTACGAGGTACGCAATCTTTTGTATTTCAATGCTTTGTAAGGTCTATTTACCAGGGATGTTGGTAGCCTTGTGTTCTGACCCTACACATGATTTGTTTCTTATTAGTGGTGGCGTCCACGTTTATTATGCATCTTGATTGGATGGCGCAGACCACACCATCTCTATTACTGGTTCCATATTACTTATACTCTATTTTTGACTATGATACCACTAGTATTATTATGCCTATGTGCATGTATTTGCTTTGCTTGCGAACATTTTCAAAATGATTTTTGAAACTCTACTACGTATGTAGTGTGTATATATATGTATATCTCCTTATACCTGCATGTGGTATTTTCGAACTGTTTTCAAAACAGTCTTTATGAGGCGTATGAGGCAATCTAGAGCGTTGTCTTCACTGGGTTCTCAACCCCTTTTATTTTCTTTGTTTGTTTCCATCTCTATTTTTCAAGTTGACTTTTGGCTCAGCAACCTATTGGCATCTTCAGCTCAGTGAGGTGTCTATATTGTTGGTTAGTGACGCCCTCTTGGTCGAGCTTCTCCTTTAGTTTTAGAGTTTTGCACTGGGGTGCTGTTGGCTTACTAGGATTCATATTTTGTATTTTGATACCCTGATGTACATTATATTTACTTTGTATTTGATTATACATACACAATATTTTGCTACACTTGTATATATCATATTTTATATACATATATGGTTTCTTATAAACGGTTTTATAATGAATGTTTGATAAATGACTAGTTGGGTAGAGTTTCTGATTCTCTAAAACTTGTGTGAGATAGGCTGATCTCGCATAGACGGTCCACCTTGTATGCCGGTCATGGTCCGAAAACAAGTCGTGACACCTTAATACCTAAGTAGACTAACCAAACAAATAATATTGATAACCCCTATCAATTTCATTAGAGCACAGCCATGTATTTCATTAATCTTACTTATCAAATGGCCAAGAGACATCTCACTCAAATAAGAGATGAACAAATTCTTTCACTGTCAGTTGCATTCCTTTACATGATTTACCATATGCCCAATTATAGCTAATATTATCATTCTGTTACAAATGATGTTAAACTATATCAAAATATAAAATTTCTTAGGTAGGAATCTATGGTGAGTTCATGTGGATAGACTTAAATATTACTATTGCGATAAGAAATACTAATAACATAATCCAAGTAGTATTTCTTATAGTAAGTCAGTTCAATATTATATTCTCAACATGTATTTATATTCTAAATGACATCTCATGTCCATGATCAGTAAAACATAATCATCTCTCAAAGTGTATACTAGTCTTGCCTCATTATCATTCTTATAAATGAACGACCAAAGACTATTTAGAATAATATTCTTTTACTTTAAAATTTTATTATTAAATCACACACTTAATGACATAAAATAGAATTAACTATTCACAAATATTTTTATCATATTATAATATTACAAAAAATAATATAATAATATAACAAAATAAAATGATTCATATATTAAATAAAAATATAAATAAAAATGTTCAAGTGACTGGACTAGCACTAACAAGTGGGGCCAACACCGCTTGTACCACTAGCAGAAGGACCATCCTTATCCATGGCTCCACCATCATCAGCACCACCACCTTGGTACATTTTGGCGATAATGGGGCTGCAAATGCTTTCCAGCCATTGGATTGCTGCATCAATTGCATCCTCAATCTTTTTCTTATCGGCGTCAGTAAGCTTTGCACTGATCTTCTCGTCCTTGATGGTCTTCCTAATGTTGTAAGCATAGTGCTTCAGAGCATTCTTGGCCTCCGCCTTCTTCTTATGCTTCTCCGGGCTGCAAATGATCTTCAGATTCTTCATCTTGTCTTCAAACTCATCTGCCTCGGCAAGCTGATTCCCGTTGAGCCATTGGATTACTTCTTCAATTGCATCCTCAATCTTCTTCTTATCGGCGTCAGCAAGCTTTGCACTGATCTTCTCGTCCTTGATGCTGTTCCTCATGTCGTAAGCATAGCTCTCCAGTGCATTCTTGGCCTCCACCTTCTTCTTCTGCTCCTCCTCCTCGGCCTTGTACTTCTCTGCCTTCTGGACCATCTTCTCAATTTCCTTCTTAGACAGTCTACCCTTGTCGTTGGTCATTGTAATCTTGTTCTTCTGTCCTGTGGTTTTGTCTTCAGCAGAGACGTCGAGGATACCGTCCGCATCAATGTCGAAGCGGACATTGATCTGTGGAACTCCCCTAGGAGCTGGACGAATGCCAGAGAACATAAATTTGCCAAGCAAATAATTGTCTCGTGTTCTGGTGCTTTCACCTTCGTAAACCTGAATCAAGACACCTGGTTGGTTATCAGAGGAGGTAAAGAGCACTCGCTCCTTCTTGGTGGGGATGGTGGTGTTCCTCGGAATCAACACTGTCATGACTCCACCAGCAGTCTCAAGACCAAGAGAAAGAGGAGTTACATCGAGTAACAGGAGGTCCTGAACTTTCTCGTTACCCTCACCGCTGAGAATTGCAGCCTCTACTGCAGCACCGTATGCTACGGCCTCGTCGGGGTTAATACTCTTGCAAAGCTCCTTGCCATTCAAGAAATCCTGCAACAACTGCTGA
>CAODLS011602880.1:0-43954 GCA_948243855.1 Flueggea neowawraea
TATTACTTTCCAAATTGTATCACATGTCTCCATTACATAATTTTCACATATTATCTAATTTTTAGCAAAAATTCATATTATTGTAATTTATAAAAGAAGCGTCAATAAAAAAACCACAACATCGTGCGGGTCTTAATCTAGTATTAGACTAACATATTAATGACTGAATATTGAATTATTATTGTTTTACATCACGGAGTTGTATGCTAAGAAGCTAAATTATAATTAATTAAGGATGTTTAAAATACTTCCAAAATTGATTATATAAAACAAGATCATTTAAAATTAAGAGACATCAAAGTAGAAAAGACATTTGCTGAAATCAGCCTTAGGAATACAATATCTCGTATAGTACTAGCTTATACTCTATAAAGAAATTGAACTCATATTATTGAAGAGGACAAAGTCTTATAATTACAACGTGTTTTTCATCATTAACTTACTCAACAATATTATATTTTCACGCTATACTAACAAATAATAATATCAAAAATCAAGCAATAAATTATTAGTAGTCTGTTCACATTTTTCACACCAAGTTTCTTCATGAAAAATCAAACCATGCATGCATGAAGTTGACCATTTCTTCTGGAAAACCAAACCGGATATGGAAGTGTGACTGTGACGGTTTTTTCAGGAAAAGGGTGAAACATGGAAATGACAAAATATGAGGCTTAGAAATAAGAAGGGATTGATACAAAATAATTGAAACAGAGAAAGGGGACCCAATTTTGTGGTTTCCTAACATTACCAAAACCTAAACCCCACGGACCCCCCAACAGCTGAGCACAGAGCACCCCTATTCTCTCCCTCTCCTTCTATATTCGTTAGAATTCCACACACATAGACACGGATTCTTGCATCGGATAGGTGAGAGGTAGATTTCACGCTTGGAAACGTGAGTGTTGTATGTCTCAATAGATCGACTTTTTGAGAAAAAGGCGATGACCTCGTGATAAAATAGTATCATAACTGACTCCACAAATTCTGATATTCACATCAAGTGCTCTATACTAACGAATAAACATGGTTTCCACTTGCTTTGAGAGCATCATTGGAACTGTTATAAGAGAATGTAACAAATTCATGCATCATATAGCTTCAGGATGGTTTTTTGCTTATAAGCATGAGTATTACACACTTTTTATAGGTTGTTCAAAAGATAATGAGCCGTAATAAACCACAATGTAGGACCTTTTTCTGATATTCGAATTGTTGTTTTGTGAAATCTATTTAAAATTAGACACTTTGTTGGTTTGCAAACTGTTACGTTAGCAAGAAAACACAAGTATTTCAACTACAACTTGAAATCTTGCAACCACCATTCTCACTCCAACTCCCTGTACCATTGTGTTTACAATATCATGACACTGATGTCGGCTTAAAGTTTGATGGCTCAGAAATTTAGAAGAAATATTCCTTTTCTATTTTTTTTGTTTCAGATAAAAATAGAAGAAAATATAGAATAGACAACTAAAGTGTTAAGCATCAGAAAAACACCCGAGAAAGCCATCAAGTTGTTGTGAGCATCAGGGTCTTTGCCAATAAATAGCATACAAACAGCTGGAATTTAATGAATGACCAATCAGAAATAAAATTTCAATTTACACCAATAAACATAATGTTTCAACAGAATATCATTGCAAGGATGTGCTGTAGCAATTAGTAGCCTAGTGATACTTGAATCGTTTTCGGCACTAACAAGTTAAAGAGAGCGTACGAAAAACTTATAAGCTTTCAATTCATTCTAACAACCATCCCTATTCACCATTCACACTTGCAGACTCAGACATGGAATGCACAAGAATGTAAGATTTGTTCTATATTCCAACTGACTCTGCGGAATTGTCAGTTCTCATTAATTTGCCGGCTTGACTGGAACCTCCATCGGCTGCTAAGATAACTGCTTGCATAGTATTAATTGAAGTGACCTGCTAGTTTTCAGCAATAAAAGCTTCCTTTCACTGGAAAATTGGCCTGCTAATTTTAAAAAAATCCTTCGGCACTTAACCAAACAGGTACTCAGCATGTCCATTATTCGCCAAACCTTTGAGAACGTTACTTCACTTCATTTGGCTCCATCTTCGCCGAGAAACATACTACCGGAATCATCACCTCATTTGGCTCCATCAGCGAGAAAGACACTGCTAGAATCATCACCCCGTTTGGCTCCAACATCGACGAGAAAGATACTACCAGAATCACACCATCCTCCCACCACATCTCTGTTGGAGCACTGCATCAACGATTAAACAGGCATGCCGATGATCTGAACTTATATTTGTTTAATATCAACACAACATTAATCTCAGTGTGTCAACAAAAAAGACAAACTTGAATCAATTTATTGCATATGCACTGGTTTATATACGGGCCTGCATGTGAGTAATGCATGTCTTCATTTAGTGCAGATGGCCATATGCACAGGTGCTATCGCAAAAAAAAATTCAGAGCATACCTTACTGAACCCTAGCCAGTTTGAGTCACCTCTAAATGTAAACACCTTATTGTTCTCTTTCCAATTTCCACAAAAGACCTGAAAATGCATGTGAATTTTACAGTGAGAAAAGGGATCTTAAGAAAGTAAAATGGAAAGAAAATATATTCCGAAGGCTGATTGGAAAAAAATAGCAACACGGTATCACGAGCTACAAAATTATTTCAACCTAAACCAGAGTTTATCAAATGAAGTTTACTTTGAATCACACCGTCATAGATTTGAATACAACAGCTGCACTGCAAAAGTGCACGTGATATATTGCAAATATTGATAACAACTTTTCATAAGTGATGTGGACCATTCTCCTCTTAATCGTTAGGCCCATATTGCCCACTTTAGACTCTTAATCCCTCACGGTTTTGCTCTTAAAAAGCATCTATTAGTCGACATGGGAGTTTGGCACATGCACAATAGTATCCCCCCAGTCGAGGCAAGGGGTTAAGGAGCACCGTGGACCTTGACCACGGGGCCCTCTTCTAGCGCTAGCTGATATGGACCATTCTCCTCTTAATCACCAGACCCAACCCATGTAAGGCATTGTCCGCTTTGAACTCTTTTGAGCCTTCACGATTTTGCTTTTAAAAGGTGCTTCAGTGGGTTGATAGAGATGTATATTTATAAGTTATCCTTGACCTTGTTTACTAGTCAATGTGGGAGTTTGGCATATGAGCCTTAATAAGAATACAATAATCTTGTTTGTTCTAAAGCTTAATTCTAAAACACCATCATTTGTAATATTTTCGTGTATTTGTTTTAAAGCCTTTTGTCATAATAACTTGTAGTAGTACTAAAAATCTCTAAATGTTTCCATCTAAAGGTTCTTATTTTATTTCTACTCTCACGGTCAAATCTGCAATTCAAGACATAGGTTGAAAGGAAGGAGTTTCGAAAGGATGTACCTCATAGTCAACTCCCTGAACATAGATGTAATCAGGTTCAAGTGATGAGAATGCAAGTCCAGTTATCTGCAGAAGAATTATAGATGAGTGCACGTGTGTGCACACACACAAAAGAAACTAGAAAAAGAATATGATAATTTGATGACATGAATGTGAGAGCAGATGATGGCCAAAGAATGGGATGGAAAAGAAAACTAGTTGCAAATAGCTTACTTAAGATGATTGTTATAGATTTTTTTTTTCTGCTAACTTTCTGGAACTGGATACATGAATCATGTGAAAAATAGAGAAGGGCCAAACCATTACAAGAAATGATTGCAAATTAGCCATTTAAAATTTTATTAAGATACAATAAATCTTCACCATGTTTTTGTAAATACAACATGTATTTGATAATTCAAATATCTTGCATGATTAGCAAATGCTGTCTAAGATCAAGCCATTGTCATAGGGTGTTGGCTTCAGTGTACTTGCACGTATGGCTATAAGCCACATAATGATAGATTATAAGTCACACGGAAGTGCACAGAACTAAAACATGACAGATTCTGTTCAAGAAGTTTAAACAATCATGTTGTAGAGATGCCAGAATGACGGGGTGGGTTCTACAAACATTTCATCCAATCAACCAAAGTGAAAGTAATAAGATGAGTTATTTATGGTGCGAAATCAAACAAAAATGCAATGAGAGGAAAATCATTTACACCAAATGTCCCACGTGAATAGAAAAACGAACAACATTTTCTTTATACATTTTACATGTAAATCTAAGCTTTTTTAGATGTTTCACAAAGTTATAATGCGTCTCCTTTTTTTTTTTGACAAATGCATTTCCCCTTAAAAAGATAAAATGGCTTAAAAAGTTTCTTCTTTTTCCTTTGTTTTTCTTTTGGGTGACAAAAGAAGTCATCAGAATATGAACTGACCTCATATTTTGCACAATGCGCCCATCTTGAGATTGGTGCCCATCTGCATTAAAAGAAAATACTAGTTCGATTATCCGTTTGTGATAGTCTGCATTTTTATGCGTTTCCCATAAACGTAGCATAATACTCTGACTTGCCAAATACACAGCTCAGTGCTGCATAATCTGTGCAGAAGCCACAAAAAATCTAAGAACTTGAAAATATAATAACTAACCTACGAGGGTCATATACAGTCACAGTACGATCAGCTCCGCCGACTGCAATACTACCAGTTGAGGAACTGCAGACAGAATAGAAAATATCACCAAGAGAACCACAAATTCGTTGTAGACAACCACCATTTTCTTTCATTCTCAAGTCCCAAATTGTCAACTGCAGTAAGTCCAAAGATGAAGCAAAGCACATTAAGTAAATAAAAAAATATATACTGGCAAACTATAATACCAAAAATTTACCTGGCAACCCTCAGCAACAGCTAATATTGAATTGTCACCTCCATGATTTACATTCTGTATAAAGTTCACTGAGGATGGGTACCACAGCCTGCAACATTCCCCCATCATCAGGCATAGAAAATAGATAATTCCACATCCCCATAACAAGGACAGATTTTTTGAAGAGCCAGAAAAAAGCAATTAGGAATTCTGAACTAAATAACACACATGCATGTCTTGACTGATAACTTTCTAACAACCCAATGAAGAAATCAGTTAGGAAAGCAAACATGATACTCACGTATGCAATGTTCTCAGGTGGATATCTTGGTCATAGACATCAATGCTTTTGCAAAAACTACGTGCTACAGCTGCCTGTAACAAGAGAATTTAATGAGAAAAAGAGAATCACATTCATGGGAAAAAGTACCACCATTTAATTTATGCACAAAATACAGGGACATTACAAATCAAAAGGAATGTGGCATAAGCTTGTTTTAAAAATTCTACAGGGACAGCTAGTCTCAGAATGAACACATATGCATTACAACACTTCAGAAATTCAAGTTGCAACCATTTATTTAAAGGTCCAAACAATCGCTGAGATAAGTATTGCTTGCATCCACTGAGGACATGTTGTATTATAGACCTCATCCCAAATCTTCAGATAAAATTTGACCAGATACAATTCTTATTGAGAAAAAAAAGTTGATCAGGAAAGAATCATAATTCTTGAATGAAAATAAACAAGAAGAAAATACATATATCCGATAGAAGAGAACAGCTCAATCCAAGAGAAGCATGTAAAATTAGCAAACATAATGGAAATGGAAATAATAATAATTATCAATTGATTTTTCAAAATCATCAAAAAACTGAACTTTGAGATGTTCAATTTACATTCAGGATGGGGATTAAGTGCAATAGAAATTGTCCGAAACTTGACTGGGAAAATTTATCAATGGTTACAATGCAAAAAGATCTAACTCAATTATTCTAAAACTGAGGTATTGAATGAAAATAAACAATTCAAGCTTGGAAAAGATGCAGTTTACAATTGTTCAGTATACAATTGTTTTGTGATATCCATCTCTTCTTGAACCAAGTGTATTTGCGAAAGACAAGATTGATAGATGTATTTATTATTTCCATAAAGAATCTACATACCATGGACCATTGACTAGGACTGAAGCAGAGCCCAGCCCAACTACCTTCCCCGACACCAGAATCCCGAGGCAATACTGAATATGTCAGTCGATCAATATCTGAAAATATAAAAATTATGTATTATGAGACATTTAACCATTCAAAGAAACAACTAAAGAAACATATAGCTGGAAATCAATATGAAAGCCACAGGTATATGTTTAGTTTCAAAATATCACCCAATCCACAACATTTTGGTTAAGTAAATAGCACCATGACCTAGTAGATAAACCAAAAATGGCAACTTCTTAAAAAAAAAACCCAACTATGTTAAGTTATATAGCACGGAATATGACAACCAATTCAGACTGAAGTCCCATAGAATTGCCGCAGAGATCATGATAATAATTATAGTTGAGCAATCCTAATAAAATTAATTCACTCAGAAAATAATGTACATGTGATAATTCAGAGTTGATTTTTCTGCAAATGATCATCATAATAATTATAGTTGAGAAATCCTAATAAAATTAATTCACTCAATAATAAATTGTTGAGTGCCACTAGAAAACAGTTCCCCGAGCCTGCATCCACCACCAATGTGCCCTCACATCAGTAATTCTGGAAAAAGCAAAAAATTGTAATTTGTCTTCTCAAAACATATTAGGCAATACCACAATGCAAAATTTAAACACTTAATCAATTTTAGTGCTTGAAATGAGCATTTGAAACTGAAAAAAAACACAATATTTTGAACGGAGATGAATATATTCAATTTTTACTGAAGACATTAATTGAATTCAAGTTATTTGGTTTTCTAAATTTAGTGTTGTAACTGATTAAGTTCAAAATGTACAAAAAGTATGGTTCATAGAAATGTTTTATGTTAAAAGAGCTAAAGGAAAAAAAAAGAGCAATACATATCGGTTCAGTTATATTTTCTTATCAATTAAGTTGAACCAGTAGCACACTCCTTAACATTTCTGAGACATCAGTCGAAAATTTAATGTAAGATAGATAATGTACCTTTACCAAAAATGTCTAATTTAGAGAAAATAAGGTGTCCAAAAGAATCCACACTTCCCAACACCAAGTAACCAGAGCCTGAAGATAATTTGAACAGCCATTAGATCCCTGAAAGCATGCTATTTCTTTAAATAGAAGCTCCACAAGTTGAATCCAACAACTTTCATGTCAATATGACAACATCAATACAAGGTGACTTACAATCAGTTTCAGAGAGCACTATACTCTGAATTTCTGCACGATGAGGGCAATGCTTGAGTACTGAAGAGTCTATTACCTTCCAAGAGTTGCACAATGAAGGAATAAATTAGCACAGATAGATCAAATTTCTTTTAATTTTGTACTCCAAACAAAATCAATAGTAACTACAGAAAATTTAAAAACAGTGATATATTTGAACATCAAAAGAGATACATGTATTTGTTCTGGAATGAGGAGGCTTTCTTTCCCTTTACTGACATCAGAAGCTTCCATTGGAACCTATACAAAAAAAAAAAAGAATATTGATTACTCTTTCATCGTTAATTGATTATATATTGAAGAACTTCATATGCAATCAAACACATTAGCAACAATACCTAAAACAACTAAAAAAGTAAGCAGTGTTGCTATCTGTTTCCCTCGACCTTAGCAATACTTATTTTTTATCTAATAAAAAACAAGCTAACATTTAGAAAGTATTGTGTAGTTGAATTTAAGTTATTCGCTCACAATAATCAAAAACTTATTTCCTCTTTTACAAGTAAATTTCCATTTACAAGTACCATGAGAGTTATCAAATCCAGGCAAAGAGTGCATGGAAATACCCTCTTTCAACCCATTCTGACTTTCTTTGAAGACAGTTCATGGCTCTATCCATTAACTACTTTTATGATCTCCATAATATATCTCTAATCAAAACAGTGGTCAATGCCATTCCATCAGAAGCTTTTCCATGAATTTGATTACCGCAATTACGATATTTTCACCTTCATATATAACCTAAATTTTAATATGCTAAAAGGAGATTTTTTTGACAAGTCATTTTATTTGCTCCCACCAGACGAACTCTAGACCTCTTAGCGCTTGAGTTGATACTAGTACTAATGCGCTACAAGCCCATTGGCATGTCAAAAGAAGATACATTACAAAGTTCAGAATTGTGTATTTCAGGGATGGATAACTTGATATTTCTTATTGGAAAAAACAGCCTCGGTCCTTGAAAACCAGTACAATATCATTCCTAAACTCATTGTGCTTTTAAAATATTGAACTGCACAACCTCCACTAAAAGGGCCAAAAAAAAAGTGTTGAATCTTTTTCAAAAATGCACGATGAAACATTAGCAATTCTTACATCAAACAAGAAAAACAGTAAATTATGAAAATGGGTAAGCACAAATATAATGATTAACCTGAAGCTTGTAGACCTGACAACCAGAAGCTACATAGACCCAACAAGAAGAATCATCCTCATTAACCTGCATAACCAAAACCAACAAACAAAAAAGCCACCATTTTTGCTCTGTTAAACAACCCTGGGAATCGAATAACAAAAATTAAACAATGAAAATTGGTGGAGTACATGAAGAGCGAGGCGAGTGGACTGAAGGTTTCCAGGGGAAGGATTTTGAATGAGAGTGGATGGCACCACTGCCTTTCTCAGACTCCTTGCTTCCAACACCATTTTTTCTTGATGGGTTTCTCTGTTTCGAGTGGCGGGAACAAGTGGTGTGGTCTTTGTAGAAGGAGGTCACTTTGTTAGGTGGGTGCGCGAGGGAGAGAGGAGGGTTTATCTGCTGTAACTGTTGCAGAGGTTTATGATTGTGAATGTCAACTAAACCTTGACTTCCAGGCGGTTACGGAGTTAGAACAGTTCACAAAGATTTTAGCCTTTTCCATTTTCTACCCTAAAATTGTCTCAAAACGTTGCTCCAATCTTGTTCAGTGTTTGATGGTAAAACAAAAAAATCTTACTCACTGTTTAGAATTTTCTATTATTTTATAAAAATTAGAAAATGAATTTTTTTTTAAAAAATAATCATTATGCAAAACTTTATATTTAATGTGTATCTAAATCTCACTTTAAAGATATACCTCATCTTCTTTTTTAGAGATGTATTAGATTATAATTTTTAATAATTTATAAAGTCATAGAATATTAAATTATGATTTTTAAAAACTCTTTAAAAATTTAAATTTATTAAATTATAATTTTTAAAGAATTAGAGGTATTCAATTAAGACTTTTAAAGAGTTTATAAAAATATATTTATATTTAAAAAGTCATGAATTTTTATAGATAATAATTTTTATATACTTTAAATGATTTTTTTAGATTTGTATAAATAAAAAGTCTACACAATTCTCTTGCACCCTATCTCAAGACTTTCAAAAAATTTTCACAATTCTCTCTTCTTTTTTCTCTTTTTAGCATAAATACAGTTTGTGGCAACTTTTCTTCCCCAGCATATTGCTTTTCCTACTTCTGCCAGAAAACTTCTAGCGTTAACATTTATTTGCAGCTTTAACACCTCAACTGCACCATTCTTGGCTGCTTAAACCTCTTCCTTTCGCAATGTCAATGCACGACTGCATTGCCTAGTGAGAACAAATTATGTTATCGCCTATCATCTCATAGTGACAATTTGTT
This sequence comes from Flueggea neowawraea, assembly GCA_948243855.1. NCBI lineage: Eukaryota > Viridiplantae > Streptophyta > Magnoliopsida > Malpighiales > Phyllanthaceae > Flueggea > Flueggea neowawraea. The sequence continues at coordinate 9,562 of CAODLS011602880.1, forward strand.
GATTTTGCACAGGTAGCACTTGTTGTCATGATTTCATGGCTTATAAGTTTGTTTTGTCAACATCCATTGATCAGTGGTAACATTTTTCAAGAATCTTTTCTTGCTCAAAAAAAGACAAAAAAAAAAGATTGATTTTTGATGGAATCCTCTTATTGTCTATTTTTTTATATTAGTTTTCACTTGCACTAGTAAGAATCACCCTTGCAAATATTTTCCCAAGGCAAAATGAGAATATATTATTTTCATCATTTTCAGTTACTAACTTTCATGCATGCGTATTGCACGTGATCTCTATTTTACATTCACATTTTTTTAATATTATATAACATTTATCTAAATTCCATTTCTTGATAAATAACACAAATTAAAACTAAAAGTAAAAATTTTAATTATTATAAAAATCTTTTAAAATAATTTATAAATATAATTGACAAATTTATAAACTCTATAAAAGTCTTTTAAAATAAAGTCTATAAAAGTCATTGGCAAAGTCTAAACTCTACAAAAGTCTTTTAAAATAAAGTCTATAAAAATTATTAACAAATTTATAAACTCTGCAAAAGTCATTAAAATCTATTAAGTCTGTAAAAGTCATTCACTTAAAAAAAAGTTTTATAAAAGTCATTAGAAGTCATAATTCAATACACTAATTTTTAGTTTTTAAAAATTAACATATTTTTTAAATGTTTATTTTTTTTTAAATAAAACTAACAATAGATAGGGCTGGACATTTTGGCCTAGTCCAGCCCGGCCCGAAAAAGGGTCGGGCTGGGCCAATATTTTTTGGCCCGCGGCCAGGTCCGCCTATTTTTTAAATAACACATGGTCGGGTTTGGGCTTATGATTAGGCCCGGCAGCCTGATCCGGTCCGAATATATATTATATATTTTTATATATTTTATTTATATAATATATAGTATATTAATATTAATTTGATGTATTATGTACTATAAATTAGTAAAAATAATATCAATTATAAATTAATAATTGTTTAGTATTTATTAAAGTATAATTTATATAATAAAATATATGTTAAATTATATTTTGATAAAAAAATATAAAATATTAATATTTAAAAAAAATTGGCCCGCGGATCGACTCGACCAACTCTTTTAGATGGACGGGCGTGGACCAAAGATGGCGTAAAGTTGTTATTGAATTGCATTCCCTAGCTATTGATATGTTAACAACAACAGGGAAAGGACCTCTTTGGAGTACTGTTTTAGTGTTTTTCACTCGAGTTCGAGACTCACCTATTTTTATCGTTGGCTTCAGATATCTCCGCGTTAATAGACTAACGTCAGCTCCTAGTGGGTGTCGTGGTGAGTCTTTCTTAGACACCACAAAGCAGAGCAATATTTCATGATGGAGAGTATTTACCTGCATGATCACATCTAATAAGAGTACGTCATTACCAATATTGACCGGCTCTCTTTTTACTGACAAAAAAAACAACAGGAGGGAAGTGATGGCTATGTCGTCAAAACAATCTTTTTTAGTCTCTCTATAATTTGCTTAAAAAGGATTGGGATGCTAACATTCGACATGTGTTTGGAAAATCTAATAGTTGTGCTTCAAGTCCGCCACAGAATTTTAGGTAGTAATCACCTGCATTATGTCACTTGATTTATTTTGAGAATATTTGTGATGACGCAAATTAATAGCATGACCGGCACAAAAATCAAGAGAATGCAGTCCATTATATTCATACATTAAGAGCATGACCGGCATTATATTCCAACGCCTTGAATTACTGAACTACTAATCTTAACAACCATTCTTTTATCATACAATCAATTCATACATATGTTATCTTACTAATTTTATTTACCATCCATTAAATTATACAAAAAATTCGACATAATTTTTCCCTAAAAGTATACTAACCTCCATGTCAACAATTCATAAAACAACCAATTTCACAAATAATAATAATATTTAAAATTTTCTTATACAACCATTTATAATGCAAACATTCAATCCAATTAAACTTAGGTCTAAAGATCTCGAGTATAAGTAGGTCATACAGAGCAATTAATAAAATCAAGTGCAAGTATTATATTTTACTTTAAAAATTAAAGAGTATGAACTAAGTGATCCTCCTACACAGGGGAGGAGCGACATTACCGGAGCTCCACCCTGTTGTTGTGGCTGCCATTGAAATCATGGTGAAGAGTGAGAGGGAGAGAAAGAGAAGGAGAGGAGAGACAAGACAAGAAGAAGAAGAAGAAGGGGTGACAATTCAGGTCGGGTCGATTTAAATGGGTCGACCCATTTATGACACAGATTTTAAACGGATCAACCAGTTTACGACCCAAACCCGTTTAACGTTAACCCGGACACGACTCGTTTATTAACGACACGGCCCGTTTATTATTAACGGGTTACGTGTCATGGGTTAACCCGTGACACGTTTAACCCATTTAACACGATAAGACCCGTTTAACCTATTTAACACGTTTAATTTATTTAACATGTTTAACTTATTTATAATACACAATTAACACTAAAATAACTTTAACTAAAATAATAAATATCCATTTATAATATCCGCCAACACAATAATATTCTAAATAAAGATAAATCAAATACAAAACATTTAAAATTACAATGTCTATTAAAAAATTATAATTTCCAACATAAAACAATCTATTTTTAATAAATTTAATTCTACATAAATATAACTATTATTTTTAATAATCTTTATATCTTTTTTTCTTGCACCTATATATATATATAATAAGAATAATAAATTAAATATTTCATAAAAGAAATTAAGTAAACGGGTTAAACGGGTCCGCAGGTTGTAAACGGGTTGAGTAACCCGTTAACCTGTTTAATCCGATTAAGTAAACGGATTAAACGGGTCATAAACGATTTGAACCCGTTTTCTTCCATGTCATCCAAACTCGTTTAACTTCGTGTCGAGTCATGTCATGTAATCAGATCGTGTTGAAAATTAACAGCCCTATTAATGACTTTATATGACAATTTATACATATTTATATTTTTAATTGTAAGTATTTTACTTTTATATTGCCTAAAAATGAAGTTTATTAGTATAGTCAAAGTTTTTAAAAGTAGTTGAATTATGAAAACTTGATTGGGTGATGAGGCTTGAATAGTTGAATTCGACTATGATGGAGGATTGAGATGATTGCAGTAATTAGGAGGAATTATTATTAGGTCGCTAAGAAATATCAAAATCTCTTATTACGTCACTTTATTTTCTAAAGGCTTCTATTATGTTCTGGGAGCTTAACACTTTCAAGAGAAACTAACAAAGCATGTCAACTTTGATGAGTTAGCATGCCAATGTGACTGTAATGACTATTATGCTCTTATTTTGTCTTTTTTCATCTATCTGTCTTTCCCTCTCACCTCTCTCTATTTTTTCTTTCTATCTCTCTTCCTTAATCTACTCCTCTCTCTCTCTCCCTCTCTTTCGCTCTCTCTCTCTCTCTCTCTCTCTCAATCTCCCTTCGCATCAAAACCCAGAAACTCCAAACCAGAATTTTATTTTAGCAACCTTAAATGAATTTCGTCATTGATTTTCGATACAAAATCTATTCAATTTTCAACGTAACAATCAAAAATCCATTCAATTTTCATTCAATACACTCCACTTATTTTCATTCAATCAACAAAAATCCACTCGCATGTTACAAAAAAAAATTCATCAATCAACAACCAACTCCTATCTCTTTTAGTTCCGGTTTTACAATTCTAGCTTTACAATCAACAAACAAAAATGCTCTTGCAATCTGTTCAGATTCCTATTTCAAATTCATTACTGTCGTTATCTCTCTCTCTCTTGCACTCCAACACCGTGGCTCTTTCTCTATCACTCCCCATCACTGTCGGTCTCTCCTGCACCGTCGCTCTTGCTCTATCACTTCCCGTTACCGTCGCTCTCTCTCTATCACTCCCGCCACCGTCGTTTTTGCTTGAGCCATCCTTTGTAGACACTGCCAAACCTCCCACTCCCATAACCATGTTTGCTCTAAAATTAAAAGTTGCAGCTTTCAAATCTGGAACAAAATCTTCATTGTGAGATGGAGACAAGAGGTTTGGACGCCGTTGCCGTTTCTCTCTCTCTATCCCGCCACCGTCTGTGTTGGTTATCTCTCTCTTCTGCCGTCCATCTGTGTTTACGCCTGGAAGTGGAAGCCAAAGGCGGCGGCTAGGGTTTCACTGGAACAGATTTGTTTGTGGCAGAGAGAGAAAGGGGAGGAAAGAAAGGCCGAACAGAGAGATCTGAAAGGCAAAGAGAGTAAGAAAAAGGAAGAAATCAGGAAAGAATAAAAAAAAATGAATATAAGGGCAAATTGGTACTTTCCTATTTTTTGTTAGCAAAATTTAACACCGTCAACTAGTAAGGATACAATAGAAACCTTTTGAAAATACATTGACGTAATAAAAGATTTTGATATGTTTCAAGGATGCAACGAAGTAATTCCCCCTTGTATTTAACTCCGAAGTTGGAACACGCTGAAATCCATTCAGGATTTTAAGATATAAGTCTATAATACTTTTTAATTGAATAGAATGGAAGTTTTAAAATAAAAATTGATATATGAAGTTTTAATTAAATGAAATTTTATATTTTATAGATTATCCTTATCTTTATAAAATATTTTTTTGGTATAAGGTTTCATCCAATATAAGATTTCATCCTTGTTGTTGGTCTAAACAGGAAAAAAAAAACGGAGTGAATTGGATTTCTTCAAAACTTTTTAGCGCTTAAAAAATATTTTTGAGAAACTTGAAAACTGAACAAACCAACCAACCCAATAAATGGAACACAATTTAATAAAGGGTGAATTTCATAGTGGTCTAGGAACACAATTTTAGCAGTTAATAATTTTACAGGAGCTGCACCATCTTCTATTTCTACCAATACAAAGATAGATTTACCGTAAGTAACATGATTTGACTGATCTCTTTCATTATTTTAAGAAAGAGAAATAATTCTCAAGCACAAGAAATCATACCCTCTCTATCAATTTTTTCCAAGTTGTTACGGTGAAAAAAGCATATGACATTGTTGAATATTTGCTATGTTTTTCGATTTGGTGGGTCTAATATTATGATCCATCAACATGACTTATTAATTAATAAAATATCTAAGATAATATCTCTTTAAGGGCTTCTCTAATGCAACAGAACTTTCAGGATTTGATAAGACTACTACATCAGTAATTTATTAATATTTTACTCATTATATTATCTCTCTCTACTCCTTAGAGCATCTCTAACAGCCTCATTAATCTCTCTTCTCAAAATATTATATTTAATTCAATTTGTTTATTATTTATCTTAAAATTTGAACTCAAACTACTTTTCTATCTCATTAATTAATATTTTATTATTAAATTTTAAAAAATGAGGAAGGAGTGAATGATAACTCCACAATTATGGGATAAAAAGCAGTTTAAGTTCAAATTTCAATATAAATAATAGATAAAAATTGAATTACATATAATAATCTGATGAAAGAGATTGAGTCTGTTGGCCATGCTCTTAAACTCCTCATCATTTAAATTATTTATAATATATAAATAGCAACAAATATATTTATTTCACATAAATATTTTTTTGAGTTAATATTCATTTCAGATAAATAGTAACAAATATATTTATTAAATAAATTATTTAATTAAATTTTTAAAATAAAAATTTTTAAAAATAAAATAAAATAGTAGATCGAAAAAATATTTAAATTGAAAACATATATTTATCAATGGAAAGAGATTTGAAATTAACCAAATAAAAAAAAATTATGCATATTAGCAAATAACATAAATAACCCATAATTACCATTAAAAATAAATTACGCAAGTTAAGAAATTACATGAATAATGAAAACATAAAAACACATTAATTTCCATCTCGAGTCTCTCCAAAATGGCTTTAAAAATTTCAGAAGAAAAAAATAATAAAACAAATGGTCAAAAGAAAATAAAAGAAAAAAGAAAGGAAAAAAACAAAAAAAAAACTTTACTTTAAGGAGGTGGAATCCACTTTTTCAGTAGACTCCACCTGTTAGTGAAGTGCACCAACAGATGATACTCTCCCTAATGGGAAAACATCATCCATGTCATCATCTAAAGTAGGTATGATACTCGCATTAGAGATGCTCTAACAACCAATAGTGGCGACTATATGGCTTCTTTAAATGACATGGCATGCCACGTTGTACTTTCAGTCTAGAATTCTTGAAAAAACAACTATAGTGACAATCCAAAAATGTAAAGTAAAATTCAATGACCTTTAGGTGACAAAAGTGAGAAAAGGGACTATGGAGTACATTACCGAAATATTGAGTGACTGCCTGTGGAATTATCCACTCAACTAACTGAATCAAGTTCAAGGACTAACTTGGTTAATTTTCAAATTGAAAGAACACAGTTAGAAAATATAATAAATTTCAAGGACCAAAGCCTCTTGTTTGTCCTTGTATATAACTTCTCCATTGCATGAACGCTAGGAGTCACAACCCGTTTCTGGACCATAACCGGCGTACGAGGTGAATCGTCTATGGGAGCCCGGCTCATCCCGTACAAGCCTCAGAAAATAGAACTAATACCCAAAATAAAATGCAAATAATATTTAAAACCATTTAATACAAATAACTAAGTAGAAATTCAATTTCTATAAAACATAAATTTTCGTACCAGAATAGTAATAATAACAAATAATTTAAAATGAGTTTAGAACATATCAAATGTGGAATAATATACAAAAATATACACCCACAAGTTTCTCGGTGTGGAGCGACTAACAGAATAGCAAAAAGAGCCAGAACAATAGGGCATGACTACCACTTCAGAATATCTCATCGGGTATTGGTTGCCAAAGATCGCAGTCAACAAAATGACCTGCAAGGTAGAATAACATATACAAGACAAAAATAAAGGGGTAAGAACCCAATAAGGAATTAAACTCCAGAATGCCTCATACGTGCCTCACAAAAACCGTTTTGAAAATATTTTAGAAAATACCACATCCATGTATATACACATATACTAATAGTATACACTCATATACATACCAATAGTAGCTCAGAAATTCATTTTTCTTAAACCGTTCGCAAATAGGGCAAAAAACACGCAGCCATGCAAAATGACCAAATTTCAAAAGCAGAATAAAACATGCTGCAAGCATACATACAGAGTCATATCGCAAAGGTTATGCAGAAGAAAACAGAGCTAATGATCACTGATAATACACCTGTATTATATTAACACTGCTCTGACTAGATCAGATCAAAATAAACTAGCAACCTCAAGAGTCCAAACAAGACCCGACTGAAGAGGGCTAACAGGTGACATCTTTAGAGGCTCAAAATAGTACTCCATCCACCTTAAGGGTCTCAAGGTTGTAACAGACAAAACGGATCTAAATACATCTGCGAGCATTGCAGTCCACGTCCTCCAGCAAGATATGCCCCGTCAGATGACAATATAATAATATGCTACGGAAAATGAGCAACAACACACTCACCAAGTCTGGCAATAACCAGAACTTCCCCAAAAGGGCTAACACGAGACTAAGTTAGAATCAAAGTCGATCGTTGACTCTTGCCACCGATCTAAGTCAATCATATGTGAACTCCACCACTAAATCCAGAACAAATCATGTGTGGACTTTGCCACTAGAATAAATTTTACGTGTGTTACACCAAACATAAAATTACCACCTACCTTGGTAACTGGGTTTCACATTGGTATACCAAAGGACACATCTACCCCAAAGCATAGGTGTCCCGAGTCATAATATTTATAAGCCTCCAGTCAGCCAGTAATGGGGTTAGTATGATTCGTATATTGTGCCAAAAGTCGCAGTTTCAGTACCTCAGCCTTAACCACGGCCTGTGGCTCAGTCTGTCTTCTTCAATCGCCTTACTGAATTCCTTGATCATTTTGAGCGACTTGGTCCTAGTCAAGCAGTTGGAGTTCAACCAACAATAGTTGTTCCGATGGTTGCACCTATTGCACCACAGGTCGATAATGGTGAATGTGTTGCAAGATTTCTAAAGCTTAAGCCCCCTTCATTTCAGGCAGGATAGGAGAGGATCCACATGATTTTCTCATAGTTGTAGAGCGTTGCTTTCAGGTTCAGGTTATCACCGACGACACTGAGAGAGTTTAACTTACTTTGTTTCTACTTGAGGGATGAGCAACACTATAGTGCCAGAGTTTTGAGACACGTGGGATGTCACAACCCATTTCCAGGATCATGACCGGTGTACGAGCCGAACCGTCTATAGGAGCCCAGTCCATCTCGCACAATCCTCAAATATCAGAGTTGCTACGCAACATTTAATTTCCAAAACATTTTGAAAAAATATTGTTTATTTAAAACATAAGAAATGTAAAACATATTTATAAATAAATCAATATATATATATAAAGTTACCCATAAATATATCAAAACAATATACGTAGGTAAAAACCAATAAAAATACATCAGAGTATAATAAACAACCCAGTAACCTATCAGCATCATGGTGCAGAGCTCTAATCAACAAAACAAAGAGCCTGAACGAGAGGGCGTCACTAACCAAAAGACTCCTCATGGGTGTCCAAGATGCGAAATGGTTGCCAAAGCCAAAATCTGTGCACCTGAAAGATGGAATCAACCACATACGGAAATAAAATGGAGGTCAAATCCAGTGAGGAATAACACTCCAGAAGGCCTCATACATACCTCACAAAGACTGTTTTGAAAACAGTTCGCAAATACCACATGCAATACAAATAGGTATATAAAAATACATGTTATATAGGTAATAACCTTTCAAAAAATTATTTTGAAGATGTTCGCAGACAAAGCAACTAACATGCATGTAGGCGTAATAAAAACCATTTCAGATTTCAAATCAACATGTTCATGTCAAAACATATATCATAGATAGGGGACTAAAGCAAGCGTAATATGGACTCTGCCACTAATCACGAGATGTGTGGACCAGCCAATAAATGTGATGAGGACTCGCCTCTATCAATATCAAATCATGTGCCTAATCAGGGCAACATGGCTACTGACAACCCTGGTAGCTGGGCTATATCAATCATTGGTATACCAAAGGCTACATACCTCGTAGCACAGATGTCACCGTATCAAAAACTAAATCATACTATCATATAACATAAAAACCAAAGGCATGCAATACAGTATCGAAATCAGAGAGAAGATATATAGTACATATATATCAATTTCAAAACAAGTACTGATTATTAAATCACATAATCAGTTTATTACTTAACCAACCCTTAGATTAGTCCACTTTCATAAATACGTCCAGCACAACAAAAACCAATAATAGAGGTTTCGAGACACATCCAATATGTCTGAAGCTACTATTCACTCACCTGGAGATCCAAGTAGAAACACCAGTCAAGCCCTACTAGTCGGTGATTGGTCTTGCTGGCAGGAACAAGAAGCTGTATACATAAAAATATCACAAATGTCAAGATGTGGTACTATAGTAATACCAAATGCATGATATGCAAATGCAAATGTAGGCCCTCAAAGTTGCTCAAATTATAATCCTAAAGCGAATCTATCACTTTCGATCTAAAATTCAAAATCTATGTAAAATTATAGTTTGGTCCCCGACCAATGTAAAATTATGTTTTAGTCCCCGAGACTTGACAATTTGCAAAGTAGTCCTCGAGGTATGTCGGGATTACCAACTAGCTCTCCAAAAGTCAGAATTCTCAAATTCATTCTCGAACTCTCAAAAATTGCTAATTATTCCCTGACTCGTAAAATTACAAATCGATCCCTATGTTTCAGAAATTACAAGTCTATATCTCAACTTTCTAAAATACAAATATGTCCGCGACAGAAAGTATTTGCAAAAGCACCATAAATCTATCCGCGACAGAAAATATTTGCAAAAATGCCAAAATTACACTTCGCTCGATACCCAATGAAATCAAACATACACCCTGACTCAAATCGATCACTTGAACATGAATCCAAACTCAGATTTCACAAATAAACTCACAAACGTTCTAAAATCATCAAAATCAAACCTAACCCTAGTTCCACCAAAAAGTCATCAAATTCTTCGATTCAATGCTTGAATCATGTTCCTTTAACCTCAATATAGTCTAATCTAACAACCCTCAGCATTCATTAACTCAGAATCACAAGAAAATTCAAACCCTAGATGGATTTCGGCTAAAAATGCATTTCATTAATCAATTCATAAAAATGAGTTAAAAATAAAGAAAGAATGTTGATCTTACGTCAAGAAATTGATTAGGAATGTTGGGGGAGCAATGTGGAAGAATTTCAGACGATTTGAGTGAGAAATGGAGAGAAAATGACGATGAGGGGTCGGGTTTGGGCGTTTTAAGAGGTACAGATCAAAACACACCGTTTCGACCATCTCAAAGGCAACATACGTTATACTTGAGCTCAACGGACGTTGTACATCACAACATATGTTATGATTCATCCAGTAGCCATGAATTCAAAGAAACACAACTCAACGTACGTCGTTCCATGCCAACGTATGTTGATCATCTTCAAATCCCAAATAACGTATGTTGTACCTATACAACGTACGTTATGATGCTTTTCTAGATAACACACGTCTTTCTCACTCGACAACGTACGTTGTACTTAAGTTTAACGCACGTTGTTCACTCTCCAATCACATACTCGACATTTCACGCTTCCCAACATGCATTGGACCTCTCTCGAGGTTTGATAACACCTAATCCTTGACAAATACATCCAATTTTCTTCGAGATCAAATTAGACTTGGTTAGAAAGCTACATGAATCCTAACCAAAATGGGTGAAATATTACATAGGAATGTCACATAGGAGGAGTTCAAGAATGAACTTATATTGCTTGTCCTTCCTTAAAGTGTTAAGGATAGGAAAGCGGATGAGTTCAATAAGTTTCATCAGGACCAGAACATGTCCTGACCGAATATGAAGAAAGATTCATAGAGCTTAGTAAGTATGCTCCGAATGGGTATCGCTTTGAGGAGGCCCTAGCTGTGAAGTTTTTGAAGGGTTTGTTACCGAGGTACGCTTAACTTGGAAACTGTCAGACAGGTTGCTAAAGCCGCTAGAGCCATGGAGTATGTTGAAGAGAGACACCCCCGAGAGTTTCACGAAAGAAACATAACACAAGGGTCAGTGAGTGGCCACCAAGGCCGAAGTCAGGATATTCAGTCTAGGCAGATGCGTGCAGGATCAATCAGGATTTTAGTATGGCATAGCCGATCGAGCATGTAGGATCTCATAGTAGATCTTTGAGTAGAGGAAGATCAGGCAAAGGCCCAATTATTTGGTGCGGTAAGTGTGAAAGGAAACACCTTGGGTAGTGCGGTACGCTAAAATGCAACTACTATTTCTACAGGCAGTCAAGGCATATGATAGCTAAATGTCCCCAGCGACTTGCTGTAGAGTCCCAGGCAGAACAACCTAGTGCCTCAGGATCCCTTGAGGGTAAGTGACCAGGAGGTCCCGTTTCTTTTGGCTATGGTAGTGCAGTTAGAGAAAGTCAATTTTCGAACTAGTATTCGATCTGCCGGGAGGTTTAAGCCTCAGATGTAGCATCAACTAGCAATCTTTCTATTCATGTACTTTTGTATATTTATAAATGGACTCCTTATAACTTTTGTATGCTTTTGCATAATTCAGTATATCTTCCTTTGAACCTCTGTATTTTTGCATACTGTTGGAATACATCTTTTTGAATTTATGTGGGTTTATGTATAATTCTAAATATATGCTCATTTGGATTTCTGCATATTTTTGTATGTATGTTGTTTGACTCTGGTGTTGTGTATTCTATCGTGCTTCGCATTTTGTTGGGGAATGTTGAACTTGTGGCATTCGTTATAAAATCTTTAGAAGCTTTGTCACTTCTGTGTAGCTATATTTAAGCTAAATCTGAGTTTTGAGGTTGCGTGATTGCTTTGGATAAGCATGCGTTGGCAACTGATATGAAGGTGTTAGATGAGGGAGAATATGATGTTATCTTTGGTATGAATTGGTTTTGACTTGGTAAATCACAACCGATAGGTCAAAGCGAATTCTATTAGCTCGATAAGCATATTAGTAGTAGAGGAAAAAGAATGTTCTGTTATGTTGGTGAATTGTATCTGGCTATATGCCAATCGAGTCTCAAGGCTCAAAAATGAATCTGGGAGAAACGTGTTAGCGTTGTGAGAATCTTTTGATATGTTCCTTATGAATTGAAAGAGTAGTTAGATAAGGGCTTCATTTGTAGGATGCTTCGTTATTGCTTCTGAAGAAATAAAGAAATGGGGAGTTAGTCGTATGATCTGAGTCGAGCGAACAGAGCTCAAGAGATGTTGAAAGGTGTTTGACAAGCGCATCACTGTTGACTACACCTTGAGTTCTGAAGGTTCTTTTGATGTATTTCAATATATCGACAGGTAGCTAAGGTTGTGAGGTGTTGTCTGATCTTGTATATGGATGATGGAAATTCAAAGAATTGGATGGATAGGAGGCAAGTGGTCAGTTCGACAAATCGTGAGAATAACTAAGGAGAACGGTTTGAGAATTTCTGTTAGGAAATAAATATGGCATTGGGATATGAGTTCATAAGAGTTGGATGCTATAATCGGGAATATGACGTTTAAGGAGGTTGGTGGATAAGTCTGGTAATAGTGGATGAAAAATCCATGAGATTGGTTTGTGTTATGCATTGGAGTTAGATCTGTTAGGACTTGGGGTTTGGATATCCGAAGAGTAATTTCTTTTGGTACCTCAGGCTATCTTAGTCTGTAACATCTGAATCTGTTGCATTATTTTGCTCTCTGTAGTTGCCGAAGGGTTGATTTGCAATTTTATATCTTAACCCATGTGACTTTGTTAGAAGTCGTTTGACTCTCTTTCCTTTCGCTCAGTGCGTCTGTCTATCTGTTGGAAATTTTGGAGTCTCATCTTTGACCAGTGTTTGAGTTTGTCGTCTTGGACATATAACTCTGGGGTTTTGAGAATTAGTTTCTTAAGTCTGGGGTAGTTGTGTACTCTGATACCAAAGGTGGTACTTTTGATTCTGTGTCGCCTTGTATATGTTCTAGCAACTCAGTCTTTTATGCTTAGTAATTCTGTCCCAGCTTCACTCGGTGTTCAGACACCATTGTCAGTCAAGATTAGACTCATTCTATTCTTTGTTCGAGTGTCGGTACAAGTTCCTTTGAGAAAACTTTTGATGAGTGGTGCATAAGTATCCGCACTTATCTGATTCTATCAATCTTGGAGTCTGTGCATTTTGTGTCAGTATATGTATCCTCTATCTTTGTAGATGCATTTTATGTATCATTCTATGCATGTCTGTATACATGGGTATGAGTAGTTTGGAACGTTCGTGAATGATAGCTGACTTTTCTGTGGATGATTTATTAGGGTCACAGATTTTGACTTGATTTTTAGTGGTTGATGTTAGAGTTTGACTAGATTGAGGTCTAGAGTTGTGATAGCATTCGGTATGCCTCTGTAATTCTTCCAATCTAAAATTCCTAGAAATTCGAGGACGAATTTCTTTTAAGGGGGAAGTATGTAATACCCCGTCCCTTTTCGATCAATTTCCTGTAGCATTCTGACCAATTCCGACAAGGTCTCCAGAGGAACGTCAATCAATTTTGAATGATCTTAATTCATTTCAACTTGATTTTGAAAAGTTTGAAGTAATGTTCGGTGTTGTTAGGTCCCGAGAGTGACGAGATTTATGGTTTTAAGTTAAAATCATGTTTTAGGAGTGAAATTACGCGCGTGGAGCTTGCTGGAAGCCATCTACGTGCATATCAAGAGTATCTATGCACATTGAGAGTGATTCATGTGGGTTTGTGGGGTTTTCAAGCCGCCTACGTGAATTGTAAGGAGTTCTGTGCACGTAGATCTTGTTCTGGATGGAACCGAGAGTTACTGAACGCCATCTATGTACGCTGTGTAGGGATCTGCAGACGTTGAACTTCTTCTATGTGCGTAGATGTTGTACAACTCACGTTGATGTGCCCAAAAATGCTAAAAATGAATGAAACGCAGTGTTTTGTCGAGATAGGTTTATAAATACCCATTCACCCGACCTGCGTCCATCATTCATCATTTTCACTTTTTCTCACTCTCAAGTCATTTCTCTAACTTTGTCTTTGTCTCCCCAACATTTCTGATCATCTCTGGAGGTAACATTACCATCCATTCTCTTCTTTTTAACTCATTCATGCTTATAATTTCTGAACCCCGTTTGGGTTCGATTTGACCTAGGTTTTTAGATTTGAGTGATTCTGTCAAAATGGATGTTGTAGGGTGTTAGATCCTAATGGATCAAAGTTAGAAACACTTAGATTTAGTGTGATTTGTAGAGATTTGAGATTGTTCATAAATGGGTCTAATTGATGACAGTTTGGCAAATCTAAGTCAGATTTGCTAATTTCTATTGGAATGATTGTTAGATATTGCTATATTAAGATTTTTTGAGGTCAGAGGAACCTAGATTAAGTGTGGGTTTGAAAGATTTAATAAGTTATTGACTGGGGTAGGGTTCGGTTCAGGTTTGTGAAGATTGTTTGACGATTTGAGTTGTTTTGGAGAAACTAAGTATAGATTCATGTTTAGGAGGTTGATTATAGTTGATTTGTGTGGCTGAAATCATCAGCTATTGATCGATATGAATTCTTGATGTTTTTTAGAATAATTTTCTGTTGTAAAAGCATTAAGACTTCGATGGAAATAGGATTTCAGGCAATGGCTTAGATTGAGTCATGCATTGCATTGCATACATATTCAGTAGTGCCACAGTATATTATTTGACTATGTTGTGATAAATTTCTATTCTCAGCTCTGTTTAGTTCTCGAGGCGACTAGTCATTTACCAGTGGATCACAACTGAATTATTAGCTCGGCGTCCAGGTGAGTTAATGGCAGCTTCAGACACATAGACTGTGTCTTCTAAAATTATATATTTTTGACGTGTCTAGACATGACATGTAATCTAGAATAATTAAAGGATAGAAAATTCTAGAATCTGATCTGTGTGAAAATCCTCTGCTATGAAAATGAATTTCCTTTGGGAATTTTGATGGTTTCTAAAAATAAATATTACATTTTAATATTTATTACAAATTTTGAAAATAAACATTTTGTTAAGGATTCAAAGTATACTCTGTAGAAAATGTTCTTTATATTTAAGAATGTTTTTTGAAACAATTGACTGTTCTAAAAATCAAATGTATTTTGAAATAAATATTTTGTCTGAACATTTGATATCTTTAGGTGAAATATTTGTTTATTCTGTATACTATCTATTTGAATATATTTTAAATAAATATTTCAAAATGTTTTTGGCAAAATGTTTTGTTTTGAGACACCCAACTACGGGGTAGCGTAGTTGTGATACACTGGTGTTGTATCATTTGCCTAAGTGGTTATACTCAGTGTCTAAGTGGTTATATTATATCATGGTGCCTAAGTGACTAATCATTGCCTAAGTGGCTATTATAGAGTCTAGTTAACTTTACACATGTGATCTCAGGTCCGTTAAACCTTAATATTTTTCTCTGAAAATATTTTGGATAGATAAACGCGATTTCAAAAAATATTTTGAAGGGAAAATCTTTTGACTATTTCATATTTTGCAAATTAAACATTTTGAAAGAAAAAATTTTGGCTATTTCAAATTTTGAAAATTGAATATCTTAGTAAATTTATTTATTTAATGAATTCGGGTGATCGTATGTTGTCTGCCTTGTTTACAAACGATTTTGAAATGGGTTTGAAACGGTACTATGTACTTAGCATGCATATATATATATATATATATATATATATATATAGATAGATAGATAGATAGATAGATAGATATTTTTTTGTTATATTTGTATGTTGTATTTTTAAACTGTTTTCAAATGGTTTTATTTTGAAATGGGTTTGAAACGGTACTATGTACTTAGCATGCATATATATATATATATATAGATAGATAGATAGATAGATAGATAGATAGATATTTTTTTGTTATATTTGTATGTTGTATTTTTAAACTGTTTTCAAATGGTAGCTTTCGACACGACTCAACACTAAATTAAACGGTTTTGGTTGACCATAAATGGGACCCATTTACTTAATCGGGTTAACGGGTTACTCAACTCATTTACAATCCACAGACCCGATTACTTAATTTCTTTTATGAAATATTTAATATTATTCTTATTATATGTATTGATATATATATATATATATATATATATATATATATTGTATTATATAGGTACAAAGAAAGAAGATATGAAGATTATTAAAAATGATGGTTATTTTTATGTAGAATTAAATTTATTAAAAAAATCATTTCATATTTTATGTTGGAAATTATAAATTTCTAATGGACATTGTAATTTTAGTCGTTTTGTATTTGATTTACCTTTATTTAGAATATTATTGTATTTGTAGATATTATAAATGAATATTTATTGTTTTAGTTGAAATTATTTTAGTTTTAATTGTGTATTTGTTTATGTGTTATGAATTGGTTAAACGTGTTAAATATGTTAAATGTGTTAAATAGATTATACATGTTAAATATGTTAAACGTGTTAAACAGGTTAAACGGGTTAACCCGTGACACGTGATCTGTTAATAATAAACGGGTCGTGTCATGTAATCCGTTTATTAAATGGGTCGTATCCGGGTTGACATTAAACGGATTCAGGTCGTAAACGAGTCTATCTGTTTAGCCCGTTTAAAATTCGGGTCATAAATAGATTGACTTGTTTAGACTCGACCCAACCCAAAATGACACCTCTAGTGAACACATCCATCCCCACTAATAAAAGAAAGGGGCGATTGTTTTAGCATTTGTAAAGTAATTTATAATTTATCATTATACCACTGAGTTTTCAAAAGATTTTTATTTTGTCTTTGACTGTTAATGCCGTCAACTCAAATTAATAGGACACATAAATTTATGGTAGTCATTACAGCCACATTTGCATGTACTCCACATATCGCATCATCAAAACTAATATATTTCGTTAGTTTAAGCTGATGACATTAACAATTGACGAAGCAATAGGAGCTTTTTAAAATTTTAATAGCGTAATAGAATATTATAAATTATCTCATATATGATAATGCAATTTTCCTAAAACAAAAAAAAAAAAGCATCCACCCAAATTTTTATGTCGAATGGCCTTAAAATGTGGAAATTATTCAGCTTGAGATTGAGATGCCAACCAATATATAGTCACCAAATTAAATAAATCAAACCACGAAGACTTGAAGAAGACTAGTTACAATTGGAAGGCTTAAGAGGTGTTCAAGCGAAGAAGACTTGAGGAAGACTTAAAGGTGTTTCTTTTCCAAGAAATTGGCTGAGGTGTTCCAAAATATAAGCAATTTTTAATTTATTCTTTATTCTATTATTTATTGGTAAAATCGTGATATTATTCCTATTTAAATCAATTGTTGTGTTTAATTAATATTAAATTTTTACAAATCAATTAATTAATATCAAATTTTTAGTTCTTTTTCTTAGAGTATAAGGATAGAATTTGAAAAGAATGTAAAATGAAATGAGGTTAACAACAAAAACTATCCTTTCTCAATTTTTAGGCAAAATGATTAATGTCATAAAATTAGGACGAGGGGAATAATTTAAAGAAGAAAAGACGAAGACTTGCTGCAGTTGCATACATAGACCAATATATATCTTCATCAGTATAATTCTTGATTCAGTGATTGCATCCATGAAATCACTTACTTTGCTCCTTTTCTTCGCATCGCCGTCCACCTGCATTTCCATTTCCAGTGAATACTGGTTAAAGAGTCCGTGGATGACACAGACACAATATTTTTATTTTAGTTATTTATTCATTAAGAAAAATAATCTAAAATTTATTTAATTTTAAATTTTGTGAGAAATAATATATATATACATAATGTTTAGATATTAAAACAAAAGAAGTAGAAAATAATGATAATAGATTTTTTTTATTTAACAAAATAATTTAAATAAAAAATAGACTATGTTTTAATGTTTTGTACTACATAATGCATCCATAAAAACTAACTTAAACGAACCAAAATTTATCTCGTGATTATAGGAACTATTGACAATAGCATCCACTAACAATAATATTGTAGTTTTTTATTTAACTAATTTTTTTAATTTAGTAACTTAAAATGTATTATTTATATTATTTAAAAATAATTGTTTCAAACTATAAATTGCTGAAAAATTAAAAACTGAAATGTTAAAAAAATAAAATTTATTTATATGTCTCTTGAAGTTCTATAATTAATGTTTAAACTAATTTTTGATAATGTATCATTGAATAAATTTAAATTGACTTAATTAATTAATAAAAATATACATATTAAAGCACATTTAATGTATCCAATAAATATTAATCATAAATAATATATGAATCCGGACAAAAAGAAATATTAAAAGACACTCTATGATTTTTCCATAGATTTTTTTGAATTTTTGGTAATTTATAATTCTATAAATAGTTTTTTGTTAGATAATTAATTTAATTGATATTTATTGAACATAATAAATGTGCTTTTATTTTTTATAAATTTATTAATTAATTTAGGTAAGTTAAGTTTATTTAGTAATCTATGATTAAAAATTAGTTTAAGTATTAATGAGGAAAAGTGAAGAGACATATAAATGGTTTTAATTTACATTTCTGCAAAATTAGAGTACAATCTATTAAATCAATCCATTGATGAAAAATAAATAAATAAATTCAACCCACCAAATTAGAGGACGATGACTTACTTCAAACTTAAATCCACATCGCGATCTCTGTGTATCAATGCCAAGCCAATTTCTTTGACAAAGCAACATATTTTTCAACAATTAAGGCTCCATTTGGTTTAGTTGTCAACATTTACAATTGTTATTGTTGCGGTTGCTTTTTCTGTTCAAAGAGCTGTTAGAATAGTTGGTTTTTGATATAAAGTGTTTGGATTAAATATTAAAACTATTGCTATTGATACATGAAATTACCATTAAAGACAATTCATTTTTAAATATAATTTAGAATATTTCTTAATATCAAAGTCATCTATACCGTAATTAAAAAAATATTACCAAAATTATTGAAGTCAAGTTTTTTTCTTCTTTTATTAATCTGGAATAAGCAGGGCGTGGGCATTCACCATTAGAGTAAGCCGAAATGTCTCCAATATGCCTCAAACCCGAAATTCCTATATTTTAAGTGTGAACACTCACTATTGAAGCAAACCCACCTTGGCGAAATCAGGTTATTTAATGTTAACATGTTTTAAGAACCCAAAAAAAGAAAAAAAAAGCATCAGACATGATTCATGTGGTATAATTAAACTTAGTAGAATTGTGATTGTAATAGACAAGGAAAGTCACTAAAGTAAGAGAAGGAAAAGACAAAACCAAGTACATAAGGAAGCATCGTCGGATGAAGCTATCAAAAGTAGAGTTAATAATATAGGTGCCTTAATTATTGATCGGAAAAAACAAAAGGGCGCAGCGCCAATTCTGGCCCATTGATAGGCACTCTCCGATTGATGCAGAGCATTCAGGTTCAAACGGCACCGGGTCCGAGTAAGGACTTGCCTCACAATAGGCTCACATAGGAGGCCGTACAAAAAGAAAAAACAAAAGGGTATGAAATAATGATAATCTGCAGCAGCCCATTTCAGTTCTCTTGTCTTCCGTCGCTTTCCCTTGCAAAAAACACTTGTTCTTCTTTTTTTCCCTCTGCTTTTGCTTTCACCTATCCGACTTCCTTTCTCTGCAACTGCAGCTGCAGAAGCTTTGTCCAATATGGCGGAAATGGTGGCTGGCGCTTTTCTCTCCTCTTTCCTCAATGTATTGTTCGATAGGATGGCTTCTCTCAATTTCATAGAATTCTTTGAGACCCAAGAGATGGACATGGAACTGCTCGACGAGCTCAAGATATTGCTGAATACCGTCAGCAGGGTTCTTGATGACGCTGAGGCCAGACAAATTACTGATAAAACTATTAAAACTTGGCTCTATGAACTCAGAGATGCTGCTTATGATGCCGATGATATGTTCGGTGAATTTCACTACGAAGTCATGAGATTGAAGGTTGAAGCCGAACAACAGACTAGTGATGCTTCAGCAGGCGTTAATTTCTCCAAAAACCAACAGAAAAAAATGGAAAAGATTGTTCGGAGGCTCAAATCTTTAGTCAAACAAAGTGATGCTCTTCGCATGAAAGAGGGTGTCAAAAAATACGCATCGTCAGAGAGAGCGCCAACAACCTCTGTGGTGGAAGAATCTGGCGTTTTTGGCAGGGATGAGGACAAGGAAGCTATATTCGAGTTACTGCTAGAAAACGATGCTGGACGGAGTGACATTGATGTGATTCCTATTGTGGGAATGGGTGGAATAGGTAAAACCACACTTGCTCAGCTTGTCTATAATGATAGCAGAGCAGAGGAGCTGTTTGAAATCAGAGCATGGGTCTGTGTTTCCGAAAATTACGATGGTTTCAGGATAAAAAGGGAAATTCTCGAGCACACCAGTTATCGTGGGGCATCTGATCATTTGACCCCAAACCAAATTGATGTGGAGTTGAGGAAGAGTTTGAAGGATAAAAAGTTCTTGCTTGTTTTGGACGATATGTGGAATGATAAGTACGCAGATTGGAACGATAATTTACTCACACCTTTGAAGTCGGGAGCATGCGGAAGTAAGATTATCGTCACAACACGCAATCGAAGTGTAGCATCAACCGTGTGTACTGTTCCAACTTCTCATGAATTGCGTGAATTAGATGTTGAATGTTGCTGGCAATTATTTGTGAAACATGCGTTCGACAGTGGAAACGTGGATCAAAGTTTAGAAGTTATTGGAAAAGAGATCGTGGGAAAGTGCCAAGGCTTACCTTTGGCAGCAAAAATGCTCGGAGGTCTGTTGCGACGCGAACGAGAAGTCAGAGAATGGAAGAGGATTCTGAAGAGTAATCTATGGGATTTACCAAAAGACGACAATATTCTTCCAGCTCTGAGGCTAAGTTATCAGCATCTTCCATCACACTTGAAGCAATGCTTTTCTTATTTGGCAATATTCCCAAAGGATTATGATATGAGCAAACAAGAAATAGTTCACTTATGGATGGCAGAAGGTTTTCTTGTACAAACTATAGGATGGAAAGAGATGGAAGAATTGGGCGAAGAATGCCTTCATGAGCTTGTGTCAAGATCTTTTCTCCAGTTGAGGGGTTGGTCGGATTATCAACCCCTCTTTTGCATGCACGATCTTATTAATGATTTAGCTAAACACATTTCTGGAGAATTTTTGGTCAGAATGGAGGGAGACAACTCCTGCAAAATTAGTAGAAGAAATCGCCATTTCTCGTATCTCACAGGAGAGAGAGAGAGCTCCAAAATAGTTGAAGCTATCTCTGAGCCTCAAGCTTTACGTACCTTCTTGACTTTGCGTTGGCGTAGTGATGCAAATGATAAGGAAATAGCTGAGTTACTGCATAATCAAATTCCTTATTGGTGGTGCTTGCGGGTACTATCTTTGCATGGTTTTAGTACTGTGGTGAGATTGCTGGATTTATTATGCAACTTAAAACAACTCCGATATCTCAATCTTGCAGGAACTAGTGTGGAAAGGTTGCCAGAAAGTGTGTGCACTTTGTACAATTTGCATATTTTGATCTTGCATAGTTGCAGAAAACTTGTTGAGTTGCCAAAGAACATGAGAAGTTTGATCAATTTGCGCTGTCTTGATGTTAGAGAAACCCCAAAATTGCAAGAGATGCCACCAGGACTGGGCAACCTAAAGGAACTCCGAACCTTGTCTAAATTCTTAATAGCGAAACATAATGGGGCCAACATTAATGATTTGGACGAGCTTTGGCATCTACAAGAACTTTCGATTTTCAACATTCAAAATGTGGTGGATACTCCAAAGAATATTTTGACGAAAAAAGAGCATCTGGAGGATTTGAAATTAGAATGGTACGGTGAAACTAGAGACTCAGCGCATGAAAGAAGTGTTCTTGATCGACTGCAGCCTTACACAAGCATAAAAGAGCTTTCAATTTATGGTTATGGTGGCACAAAATTTCCAAATTGGGTAGGAGACTCTTCTTATACCAACATTGTATCTTTGAAGCTCAAAGGATGTAAATACTGTGTCTCGTTACCAACACTTGGGCAGCTGCCATTTTTGGAAGACCTTTTAATCAAAGAATTTGATGCGGTGGTGGAAGTGGGTGCTGAGTTCTGTAAGAGTCGCAGCGTGCCTAAGAAGATGCCATTCAGTTCCCTCAAGTCTTTCCACATTGAAGACATGAGCCAGTGGGAGAATTGGGTTATCTGTGAAGAAAATGGTTCAATCATGTGTGAGTCGTTCCCTAATTTGCAGGAGCTGACTATCTTAGGTTGCCCCAAGCTGAAATCCATTTCAACCTGTGAGCCAACCCATAAGATTTTGAAATCTCTCAACAAGTTGGATGTTGAAGACTGCCCTAACCTCAAAACTTCCAACCTTCTAGCTATTTCAAATTTTAAAATATTACAGACGAAAGGCAAAGGTCGTTACTTGAGTTTGCTACAATTGCCTTCTGCAATGTACCATCTCAATGTTGGCGATTACTTTTACAGAGGTTTCAAAGAACACAACCCCAGAATGGAGGGAAATGAAGAAATACTCATTCTTTTCAAAGCTTTAGATTTTGAAGAAATTAATATATATTACTCTAAGTTGCTTCAGTCCATCCCTTTGGCGGTGTTGCCCAATTTGACTCGTCTTTATTTATGTAGCTGCTCAAATTTGAAGTCTCTACCTCAGCGCATGCATGATCTTCTGCCGTCACTCAAATATTTACTAATTAAATCCTGTAGTAAGCTTGAATCATCGCCAGGAGGAGGTTTGCCTGCCAACTTACAATCACTTAAAATTAAGGGATGTGATAAACTCATAGAAGGACGCTTGCAATGGGGCTTGCAAAGACTTCATGCTCTTTCAGAGTTACGTCTTTCTTGTTATTACGGAGATGATTTGGATTCTTTTCCAGAGCAGACACTACTTCCCTCCACACTGAGCTCTTTAGAAATCTCTTCTTTTTGGTATCTAAAGTTTATGAACTACGATGGCCTTCAACACCTCACATCTCTTGCCAAATTGAAAATATCCGACTGTCCTAATCACCAATGCTTACCAGAAGAAGGGCTTCCTTCCTCCCTTTCTGTTGTAAGGATTTGGGATTGTCGATTATTGGAAGTGCAAAAGAATTCTAAAATTTCTTTCCTTTAATTCGTCTAGTAAGCGAGCTGCAAGTTCCCGCATCGAAGCAAAATGAATCAGGTGTTTCATTGAAATCCAGATTTATTTTCTGGTATAAATATCTTCTCTTTTGTATTTCATTAGCTTTTCATATTTCTAACGTACAGAGTTTTTCTTGCAAAGGTACGTATCTCAAAGAGGAAGTAGTCCAGATTGGCGGTTTCATAACGTATTACACTTATCTTGTTCAGGTATTAAAATAATTTCTTACAGTTTCTGGTGGGCTATGCATGTACAATTGAAGATTTCATATTTATTGTGCTAAAATTCCTTGTAGGATTCTCATCTGTTACACTCATGGGGTTTAGATTATTGGATTCAAGAAAACTGTCACTGCCGATGTTTATGAGACTTCAGCAGCTCTTCCTAATTAATCTAATGATCAAAGCTGATATCTGCTAATGACGGAAATGTTCAGAAGCCTGAAACTGATTGCTATTTTTTTTTGGTTTAAGGATGATATCTTAATGGCCCATCATGCTTCGTACTTTGTCTACTAGACTTGATTTGTATTATATGATGTATATATTATGTTGACGAATTTTGCTAGTTTTATTTGCAATTGTATTGCTAGTTTGATCTTGAAGAACTTGTTGTAAATTCATTTGCATATATATAAATATTGATATATGGCATGGATTTTATGAATATATGATATAAGAGTATGAGTGTTTCATATTTATGCCTTTTCAAATCAATATGGCCATTGGATGAATTAATGTAGCCGTTGTGAGATAAAATAGTCATGCATTTAATGCTTGTAACATAGCCTCTAACTCGAGCTACCCTTCTCTCTTACTTTAGTTAGCCAACTAAACAATTCTATTTTGAGATCTCTTACTAAAGTAAGCAATACTCTTTCCTCAAGTTAGCCATGAATATGACATTTGGAACCACCAACTCTCGACATTTAAACTCTAATTGTGTCAATCCTAGGTATAATGATTTTGTCTTCACTTGATTAACTCGAGTTAGCCAATATATAACTCGAGTTAGTCCTTCCATCCAAGCTTCCTATTTAATTGAATTACTCGAGCTACGAGTGATGATACTCGAGTTGAATTTTCACATCCGATGTAGGTTGATATATAACTCGAGTTATATTCTTGATTTAATCGAGTTGAATGATGTTTGAACAACTCGAGTTATGCTTTATGGTACTTGAGTTAGAGCAGTTGAATCATGGCCTTTGGATGTGCCTCTTACTCTAGTCAAATAATGAGTTACTTGAGTTATGCAGCCGCTATACAACTCAAGTTATATTGTTGTATTACTCAAGTTAAGTTTTTCTATCTGATCATCAGATTTTTCTGGACACTTTGGTTCTTTCGAAACACCTTGATTTACTCAAGTAAGGATGAACGTGTAACTTGAGTTAGGTGATAGTCAGACAATTCGAGTTATAATTTCTTCTTACCCGAGTTGAATTATTTGATCCGTAGCTCTTGGAAGTCTATTTTGCTTTTTGTCTCTGATTCGCTTTGATTACTCGAGTTAAAGAATTTTCTACTCGAGTTAAACATCAGCAAGCTTGTATAAAAGATTAAGTATCAAACTCAATTTTGTTCATCATCAAAATCTAAAGTGATTCAAATGTTAACCACCATTAGTTCAATAATCTCCATCTTTTTTATGATGACAAAGCATGGAAGAATTTGATACTCTCCTTTGTTTGTGCATCTATCAAAGACAAAGAAATTTACGAAGTGATCAAGGTTTTTTACCTTGTCAGGTTGGTTAGTCCGCATATATAACTCCACCTTAATAAGTCACTCAAGCAATAAAATTTTCAAACAGAAATAGCCATTTTCGTCAAACAAAATCAATTATGTAACAATGGCATTAATCACTTTAATTAACACAAAACAGCCATTTTAATCAAAATCCATGAAACACATCATCAAACTCCTATTTTACTCCCCGTTTTTGTCTTCAACAAAAAAGGGAATAAAACACCGTAGCATTAAAAAGTGGGAGCATTAAAACACCATAACATCATTCATTCATCATAAACATTCAACATCCAAATAGGCTTACAAATTAGCCAAAATATAACATAAAGAGTTAAAACACCGATATAAGCATACAAATTTGCCATGAGAAAGAACAACTAAGAGTTTAAACAACAAGCTAAAATGCATAAAATGCATGCGATGTCGATCCTAATGTCCGAGCTAAATCATGGAGTTGGTGGTGGTGGTTGTGGTGTAGAGGTAGATGGAATGTCATCATTGTTAATGCAACGAGTTTCTTTCATCCAAGTCCAAAGATCACTAACAAACCCTAAAATCTTTTCCACCTTTGATTCAAGTGCCTTAAATTGTTCAACACTCACTGAAGTCTAAGATCCACTTGCACCATGTAATACCCCGAATAATTTTTATAAGTATTTTTGAATAATTATATTTGAAGTAATTATTTTGAATAATTATTGGTGGATAATTATTTTTAGAATAATTATTTTTGAATAATTATTATAAATAAATTTAGGTAAAAATTTGAATTTTTATTTTTGGTTATTTGAAAGTGATTTATTAATTGAAAAATTGTTGGAAATTAAAAAAGAAAATCTGAAAAAAAAAGAAAAAAAAAAGAGGGGTGATTTTCGGTTGGGTTATTTAATGATATTTTAAATTAAAATTAATCCTTCAAAAATAATTAATTCGAAAAAAAATTAAAGGAAAAATTTACCCAAAATTAGTCAAAAATTCAAGTTATTACATGACATTTATTAAAATTTTTCATATCCAGAATATCCAAAGAAAGTTAAGTTCAAACAAATGCAAGAGGTTGCGAGAAAGGACTTCGAACAAGCCTTTGGTGTGCTACAATCACGGTGGGCAATTGTACGTGGGCCACTCACTTTTGGTACAAAAAAAATAAAAGATATCATGTACACATATATCATATTACATAATATGATTGTCAAGGATGAAAGGGATACAATCACCAATTGGGTCGGCGATGTCGAAGAAGCTCCAATTCCCATTACCCAAGGATACAATGAAAAATTTCAATAATACATGCAAAGGAATGCAAAACTACGTGATCAAGAGGTGCATCATCGTCTTTGATCAAACTTAATCAAGCATATGTGGAAGCATTTTAGAGATACTCATGATACACATTAGTTTATTTTTATAGCTATTTTATGTACTTTTATTATAACGAGTAATATATTTGTAATTGTTCAATATCTATATAGTGAGTTTTATTATTTGAATGAAATAATATTTTTTTCATATTTAAAATAATTAAATTTTAGGGAAAATAAATTATCTTTTTATTTATAGAATATAATATTTCTTACTTATTAAAATATTAAATTATTTTAATAAAAAATGTACTTTATGTAGTATATATTGTAAAAAAAGTTAAATAAAAAGTGAAGTAATAGTGGGTTTCATTGCAGAGTACAATGATAATATAAATCATTGGATATAAATAATTTAATAAGAGAGAGTTTAAGAAAATATTGAAATGACATTGAATTAGACTATTTTAAGTATAAACCATTGGGATGTCTTTACTAACATCTTGCACATCATCTAGGATAGTGACTAATTTGAAGTGAATTCTTGGTATTGATTTCTAACATTAATTGGATAGTTGAAAATTGATAGAGAGAGAGAATTGCATCATTGGAAAGTAAAAGAAAATTGCAGAAGTAGATTCTACAGTAAAAAAATAGAAAAATTAATACATCTTTTTAAGAGCAGAATGTTCATGAATAGTGAATATACTTAAGCAAACACCACTAAAAATATTTACAAAAATATGAATTTAATCTTTTTGTAAAAATATAATTGTAATAATTTCTATTTTTGTTTATATTTTTTTCTAGATACAATTTTAATTTATTTTTGGTTTAATCCATTTTTTTATTAAGGAAATTACACCTCATGTTTTTTTTTTGTTATTTTGATTTCACATATTCAACAAGGAGGGATTACATATGTTGTTATAACTCATTTAAATTTATATTTCACAAATACAACAATTTATATTCAGATTCTCTCTCTTTCAACCCTCCACTCACCCGACTTTCTTTCTCTCTCTTCTTTGTTTCACTCCTTCGTCTCTGCCTCCCTCTCCTCTCTCATCTAACTTCTCTCTCTTTCTCTCTCTCAACTCTCACTTCTCTCGCTCGCCTCCAGTCATCGATAAGATCGAAGAAACAATCGACCAACGTTGCAGTGAGGTCAGCGAAGAACGGCGGGACGTCGCGGTGCCTGTCTATATGGGTGAAGTTCTTAGAATCATTGTCTGCAAAGCAACATCATTGGAGGATATCCTCAATCCAAGGCTGCCTTCCACGATCTATGAAAAATATGCAACAGAGGAACCCAGAAGCTTTGTCTTAATTTAAGGAACTTGTCTTGAAAAAGTTGTTGAAAAGTTAGGTGAGTTTGCTATCATAAATATGTTGCATGTATGAATGAAAAATATTAGAAAGGACAGAAAAGAGTTTTATGTTTGTAATTGAAATGAAGAAGAAACCAAAAAAAAATCTGTTTTTTTCTAATTTTTGTTTTGTTGCTTTAAATCATTTTGAGTTCTTGTTTTCTTTTAACCTTTGCTCCTCCAATCTCCAAGATGAGAGTGGGGGGAGAAAACTGGTGGCGTTTTGGGTCTAAAATTGTGTCTCAGAGCCTAGAATAATGAAGTTGAATGAATCCAAATTAAATCAACTAAATCAATTGAAAAAAAATTGTATTGTACTCATTATGTACTAGCTTTGTTCTCATTTGTACTCATAATTTATCTGAGTAATAAAGAAGAAATTAAAATATTTGTACTTGCTTTGGTTCTCATTTGTACTGATAATATTGTTTTAATTTGTACTTTTTTTTTTGTGTTTGTTGTCGTTTTGTTCTCATTTTATACTTATATTTCATAAGCATTTGTTGGTGTAATCAACAAGTCTCAATTTGGGGTATACTCATTTTTGTACTCGTTTTGTTCTTATTTTATTCTTATTTGTATTAGTCTTGTTTGACATGTACTCATTTTGTTGGTGTTTGTTATCTATTTGTTCTTGTTTTGTTTATTGTACTAATTTGTACTCGTGTTGTACTCATTTTCATAGGTGAAAAGAGTCTAGTCAATGCGCGGTCAATTTTTTGACGTGTGGTCAACACGCGGTCAAACTATGTTATTTTTGAACATTTTATTATGAGTTGCTATTTTTGGTATGCTTTTTACATGTGATGGTATTTATGAATGTTGTTTTTTTTTTGTTTCTTATTTGTGTACTTCTCCCTTTTTTATTTTGAAAAAAAATTGAGACTATATTTTTTAATTATATTCATTTTTTGATATTTCTGTAATTAACATCCTTTTCTCCCCGCTAATGAACTAAAGTCAATTTCAACGCTAATAGATCGTGGATTCGACTTTTGGTGAGAGAAAAAATGACTTGTCAAAAAAAAAACGCCCTTCCTCCTTTCCAGCAAGGTGGTTTTGTTATCATGACATGGCTCGTCTCATGATTCACTAGTTGTATGGTGTGAGATCCCATCCCAGTCGGTGCTCAGCCCTACTCCAAGCTCAGTTCCTACTAAACCGGGCCATTTCTTATTCTGCTTGTGCTGTCCAATCACGACAAGGTCATAATCAATATGTAATTTTGATTGTCGTCGTTCTCATATTAGTTAGCTTTGATGTTTTATTGTTATTGGTAAGTTAAGTTTGTTTACATATTGATAATTATTTTTCTTTCTGCAATATATTTTTAAATATTTTTTAATAAAAAAATAATTTTATTGTTTGAAAATATTTGTTAGAGAATAAATAGTAACACCCACATATCACAAAACCTAACATCGAATTTGATACCCAATTTAAAAAAAAAGAAATAATTTTATATCTAAGCAATAAGGAAATAACTTCATGAATCTTTTAGTAAAAGTAACAAATATATTGTTTATATTCTGAACAACAAAGTTTGTCATAAGATAAAACACAATTCTATAAAAGAAGATAACCACATACATTACACTTCAAATATTCTCAGGTGAAGTTAGAATTTTAACCCTCGACCATGATTGATTTTGCTAGATGCAACAACATCAAAGATAGGATCAGTAGATAACAGTTTTATATTTTAAAAAACTCCAACCCTAAAAAATCGAGAATACTTACCAGTTTCATCACATTTTTCACCACTTTATTTGTGAATTCACACAAACCACTAAAAAAAACAATCCCACCAACTAATAAACCTATAATGAGAGGTACCTAAAAATGAAGTTAGAAATTAATTTAACAACAAACACATAAATCGATTAAAAGACCCTAATTTAACAACAAACACATAAATCGATTAAAAGACCCCGAAAATCGATTTAACAACAAACCCATAATAACATGAAATCTATTTATCAACAGTTCAAATTAATCATTTGAATATTAATCTATTGAACATTTCAATTTATTGACTAAATTGGATTGCTTTTCTTTTTCTTGATTTGTTTCTGGATTTTTAAGTTACCTTTTTTTAAAACATTAATGGTTTCTGTATTTCTGCTCAAGATTTTTTATTTTTGGGTTGGTTGTGGTTTACTGTTTGGTTTTATCAGCTTCATTGTGCTCTGCGTTCTGGGTTTTTCAAGCTTGAGATTGTCCTTGATTAGGAATGTTTTGGCAGTTCAATGATTTAATGTTTTCCACCGGTTTACGTCACTTCATGTAAAACAGATAAAAAGCAAAATTCTGATTCTATTATATTATATAGTAGAACGCTGAATTCGACTGAAATTTCAAGAATTTGTTAAAAAAGTTAGCGTCTTTCTGCTAAAAAGTAGTAGTTTCATTTAGAGTCAAAC
Organism: Flueggea neowawraea; assembly: GCA_948243855.1. Classification (NCBI taxonomy): domain Eukaryota; kingdom Viridiplantae; phylum Streptophyta; class Magnoliopsida; order Malpighiales; family Phyllanthaceae; genus Flueggea; species Flueggea neowawraea. Next base: position 39,708 of record CAODLS011602880.1, read on the forward strand.
TCTTGATCTTTACTTAGTATCATTAGAATACATATTTTGAAAGTCTTAGATTTTATGTGCTGAAACAATTTGAAATTTTGGTCTTTTATCCATTAGGCATGTTTTTCTTTGAAGATGCTTATAAAATTAATTAATTTAATCTTTGCACTCATACTCTTTATGGGGTCACAAATTGCAGAGGAATCATTATCAAGCCAAGATTCTAAGCTTGAATTCTCAGAGGATGAAGAAACACTTATTACACGAATGTTCAATCTGGTTGGCGAAAGGTAAGCATTAATTAGAAAACGATTCAGCTTCTTTACCATTCTTAAACTTTCTTTGATAAGCCATCTTATTTGCTCTTCCTAATAATTAAACTCCTGAATCCCGACTCTTCCGTGTTTAGAGTTGACTTAAATACCAATGACAGAATAAGAGCAAGCTAGACAGTTTTGAGAGAAGAAAAAGAAAGGGAGAGAAGTGAGGGGAAAAGACCGAATGGTTTTGGTTCAAAAAATCATGAATTGGGTTTTGAATTCGGTTCGGTTTGATTAGTCCACATGTATCTCTTTTTAAACAGCTCAACAACATTTTAGTATAAAAAACACATTCCATATACCTATGAGCGTTTAACTACAGGTGTTTTGCTATATTAGTATAATAGATTCTTAATTAAGATAATTTAAATAAGTTTAAAAAATAAATTAAACGTTTAAAAAATTTAAAGTAATAGAAAAAAAAAACATACAAATTTAAAGAATAAGTTTGTATAAGGCTTATATTATATGAATAGAGAATCTCATGTAGGCTCTGGATCAGGAGGTTAAAATTTGTACGTAGGCAAAAGACTCGCACGTTGACCATATCAGTCGAGCAAAAATATCTAAGCTGTAAATTAGATTACAAAATTTTGTAATTTGAATTGAAAGAATTTACAGAAAATATATGGTCCTACTCAAACCAAACCAAAAGTAAACACTGCTCGTACGGCAGATGAAGGTTTCACTTTCATCCACATTTTCAGTGATATCAGTTCTGAAATACTTATAACTACCAAGTTCATTCTTTTGTTTTTTTTCCTGAACTACAAGTTCATTCGCATTCAGATTTTCATCCACTGCCTGGCTGATCTTCAGCTAAAATTGCTTGGGTCTCTTTTTTATTATTATTATTATTATTATTTTGAAGATAATCGCGTAAATTTAAATTTCAAAGTTGACAACGCACAAAGCCGTTCATTAATTTGAACCGCAATTTCAAGTCACATTTCAAAACTTGAATCATTGGAATGCCTAAAATATAAAACCATTGACAAAAAAATACACATAATACTAAAATCTTCAAGAGAGTTTCATTTCATGCCCATGCATTGACATATCTTTCCATCATATATTTACATGCAGTAATGCAGAAATATCTATCATTTGGCATTGCTTACATCATAGAATAAGCTAAATTAACTTCCAAACACTGATCATCACCATTACTACAATGAAGAACCACCAAACAAACATGGGCACTTTGGATCACAACTAAAAGAAACCCTCCACCATACTTTCAGTTTCTCTGATCATTTAGTACACAAAGATAACTGGAAATCTAAAGTCAAAACAAAACCAAATAACTTTGTCACACACCACCCAAAATTTTACTGCCGTAACTTAAAAAGAAAATAGCTATGACACCGTATTGATGTTTTTATTGACTTGTAGAATATCTTGAAGTCCAGTACTTCTCAATTTCCTCTGCTGTTCTACCAGGAATCCTCCCAGCAATCAGTGACCATCTAGCAAATTACATAAATAAAACAGACTTCATTAAAAATGAAGCTTCTTTAAGTTAATAGTATCAATAGACTCGTAACTCATTAGTATTAAAATTAATTTCAATCACTAAGGGTTGAGAGTTTGATTGTCGGTAGGAGCAAATAAAATGACTTTATCAAAGAAAGTTTAAGAATGGTAAAGAAGCTAAAATGTTTTCTAATTAAAGCTTACCTTTCGCCAACCAGATTGAACATTCGCGTAATAAGTGTTTCTTCATCCTCTGAGAATTCAAGCTTAGAATCTTGGCTTGATGATGATTCCTCTGCAATTTGTGACCCCGTAAAAATTATGAGTCCAAAGATTAAATTTATTTATTTTATAAGCATCTTCAAAGAGAAAGATGCCTAATGGATAAAAGACCAAAATTTCAAATTGTTTCAGCACATCAAATCTAAGACTTTCAAAAAAATGTCTGTGTTCTAACGATACGAAGTAAAGATCAAGAGTTTGACTCTAAATGAAACTAGTACTTTTTAGCAGAAAGACGCTAACTTTTTGAACATATTCATGAAATTTCAGTAGAATTCAGAGTTATACTATATAATAGAATCAGAATTTTGTTTTTATCTGTTTTACATGAAGTGAAATAAACCGGTGGAAAATATTAAATAATTGAACTGCCAAAACATGCCTAATCAAGGACAATTTCAAGCTTGAAAACCCCAGAAAGCAGAGCACAATTAAAGCTGATAAAACCAAGTAGTAAACCACAATAAACCCACAAAAAAAAAAATCTTGAGCAGAAATACAGAAACCATTAATGTTTTAAAAAAGGGTACCTTCAAAATCCAGAGACAAATCGAGAGAAAGAAAAGTAATCCAATTTAGTCAATAACATGATTGAACAATGTAAAAGAAACCAATAAACAAGACAGAATTTGAAAACACAAGTACCTCTGGAATCAACAGAGAGATCATGACTGGAGGAGTGATCATCCAAGTCAGCCATGATTAGGAGTTGAAAATATATGAAATGAAAATTGTTGTGAGTCTAATGAAAGTGAGACTATGGAGAAGTAACTGTGTGTGAAACTGAATGGACTTAAAAGTGGTATTAATAGGAGTGGAAAGATGGAAAAAGAACGGAAGGACGGAGTGGGTTGTAGACAAGGCTGTAATCGAATCGAGCTGAGCCAAGCCGAGCCTGAGTGTCAGAGCTCTCGAGCTTCTTAAATCGTTCAAGCTCGGCTTGAAACAGAAAGAAGAAGCTCGCGAGCCCGCTTGAGCTCGGCTCGTGAGAAGCTCGTTTGTTTAGAGCTCAAGCTCGGCTCGATTAAGGTTCGGTTAGTGAGTGCTCGAGCTCGCCTAAGACAAGAAGAAAACGAATTAATTCAGGTTTCTTTTGACATTGTAGGGCTTAAGCACTAATTTAATTTAACCAAATTATCAATCAACCATCTTTTTGCTGCTAGGATAATTAGGCAACTACTGCTAGGATAACTAGATACAAAATTCTTCCACGCCCTTCTAGTTTAATCATCTGGCAAATTCAAAATATCACCTAGAAACTAAAGAAAGTTAGAAACCGTGAGAGAAAGCTTCAAACCTTGAGAGAGAGCACCCGATGAGAGAGAGAGACGATAGTTAGAGAGAGCTTCAAACCGTGAGAAAGAGTAGCCGGTGAGAGAGAGAGACGATAGTAAAAGAGAGCTTCAAACCGTAAGAGAGAGCAACCAGTGAGAGAGAGAGAGACGACAATTAGAGAGAGCAGTCGGTGAGAGAGAGAGACGACAGTTAAAGAGAGCTTCAATTTGTGAAAGAGAGCAGCCAGTGAGAGAGAGAGAGATTACAATTAGATAGAGTAGCCGGTGAGAGAGAGAGAAGACAGTTAGAGAGAGCTTCAAACCGTGAGAGAGAGCAGCCGATGAGAGAGAGAGAGAGAGACGACAGTGAGAGGGAGCTTGGGAGAGGCGGCGACTGGTCGGTTTCGAATGAGTGACTGTGAGAGTGAGAGTGGGAGTGAGATTTAGGGTTTGTCAATTGTGGTGTACTGGTGTGGGTGAGAGACGACGTAGTTTAAGTAGTTACCATTCAAAAAATTGCTTTTCTTATTTTTTTTGGACTCTCATATGTGGACGGTAAAACTTTGGTCAATAAAATTCAAATTCTTTGTTAATATGTCCAATTATTTTTCTTTTCATATATAATTGTTGTAATTATATTCACTAATATAGATGTTTTGTTTTTAAAATTTATTTTAATAAAGCTTTGAAAATACTAGAGAAAAAGAATATCATAATATCATACTATATAATTGGTATTTATTTACACTTTAACTAATGTTGATTGACAAAATTTAATATAGTGAATATGTTTAATTGACTAATGTTGAAAAAATAATAGCATTATATAATGAATATAATTAATTGATTAATGTTGAAGAAACAATAGTATTACATAGTGAATAAAGTTAATTGACTAATATTGAAGAAACAATAA
>CAODLS011602896.1:0-10042 GCA_948243855.1 Flueggea neowawraea
CCCTGAGAAATTGTTATTGGACAAGTCAATTTCAGTGAGGTTATGAAGCTGTGCAATAAAATCTGGAATCAACCCAGATAAAGAATTGGAGTTGAGATCAAGAAACTGCAAGCTTGGGAGATTTCTGAGAGTGGCTGGAATTGAACCTATAAAAAAATTTTCCTGCAAATTCAGGAGTTGAAGCTTTCTGAGATTGCCTAGGCTTGGTGGAATGGGCCCTCTCAAATGGTTTCCCCTCAACTGGAGCACATTGAGGTAAGACAAATGGCCCAAACTAGGAGGAATGTTGCCTTGAAGATAATTGTGTTCTAGGACAAGCTGTGAGAGGTGGGTGAGATTAGAGAAGCTTTCAGGAATTGGACCTGTTAAGTACTTCATGTTACTAATCACCATTACCTCCAAGAAATACAAACTGCCAAGAGATGGTGACAGAACTCCTTTCATATAGTATCCAGGATCTTCAGGTCTCTGCAACACCAACTGAGTCACTCTACCAGTAGCAGTATTGCACTGAACACCTTCCCAATCACAGCAGCCATTCCCCACCCATGAACTGAGAATGTCTGTGGTGTCCTTGACGATTTTCGCCTTGAACCCGAGAAGAGCAATCCTGTCTGCTTCAGAGCATGCTGGAGTTGTTTGAGCAAGTGATGTTGAAAATGCATCAAGAAGGCAATACAAGAGCAAAAGCTTAAGAACCCATTTGAGAACCTTCATTTTGGGAAATGGGTCTGGTTTAGATCAGAGAAATATGTAAGTCTGGAAATAAATGCAAGTGGTTTTTCCCAAAGAAGTTGGGGATCTGACAGGACGAACTTTGAATGGGGTAAAAAGGAGAAAAAAATATTCTTCTAGCAACTTGAATAAAGTAAAATAAGGTGCAAAGAAGACATGGTGAAGTGTGTTTATTCTATTTTTCTTCACGTAGACAGGAAGGTATAATCATGGTGAGGATTGTAGAAAAAGTATTTCAGGTGAGAATTAAAATGATAATGAGGTTTCTACCATGACTGCAAGAAACAGAACAATGTTCTCTTATTTATAGTAGCATAAAACCAAAAAAAATTCCCTTTTTTCTGTCACTCTATTTAATCTCTTCCCTTTCAAATGAAAAGAGGGAAAAAGAAAAGGTGGAATATTTTTTGATAGCATTACAATTTAGAGAGCTTAAAGAGGTTCACATGGAGGATTGTAACAGTTTTTGAGTGATCACGAGGATCCTAGTTTTCATCCGAACGTTGGAGCGCACTTGATTCAAAAGTACCGTTCTGCTGTTTTCCCTTTTTTCAAATCAAATATCATTCTACTTCCTCTAGTTGTCATCTCTTCTTGTTTCGATTTGCTTGGACCCTTTCACGGTTAAATTTTCATGCACTCCGGTACAAGTTTTTTTTATATCAACTATCGTTAAAAACGACTCTAGTACTAATATTATAAATTTATTTATTCATGCGCTCTATGTACATGTATAATTGTACAAACAATATATACCATGTTTGTATTGTTTTAATTTGCTTAATTATGTTTTTACCTTTGACATAAACCGGAGATTAAAAGAAGAGTTCCTTTTATAAGTTTCTCCATATGTAAAGCTTGAATTTAAGTCCTTGGATTAAAGGAGGAGGATGTCATATTACTCCACTACATCCCGGAGTGGTAAAAGAAAGGACAGACTACCATAAAATTCCAAATTTAGAAATGGAGAATAACGACTGTTTTATTTCATGTGATATATATTTGAAAGCGCAAGGTAATATTGACAAAACAAAAGCAATTACTATTTTGTTTCTATCAAGACAAATGAAATAATGATAATTGGTGATATCTGATAACTAAAAATCAACAAAAAGGAATGGTGTAGATTATTTTGTACAACTTATGATTTATGTCTTCAACCACCACCATATAGTAAACACCCTCCAAAAGCATATATAAATGATTTATATGATTATTAAGTTTTCCTAATCAGGAAGCTATCTCTTGCTTTTTCATAGATTAATTAATTGTTTTAATTTAATTTGCTTATTTTCATAACATGTGGACCTTTTAATTGGATTTGGTGTTTGTATGTTTTTAATGCATGTAGTAAAATGGGGTGAAAATGCTATTCAAAATGCGCAATCCCTATAGTAGCCAGCTTGTTTTTCAACAAGATTTTAATTTGATAAGATCAGTCTCTTTCTTCAACTTCTTTTTAAGCGATTTCTTCGATAAGTGTTAAAACACTTAAATAAATTATAATTTTAGAAAGTCGAATTAAGTTGACTATTTAATTTTAACATCAATAAACTATCAGTGGTTAACATGTTGACAATGAATGAATTCTTCGTTATAAATAAGGAATTTGAATTCCAAAGAGATAATTCCCCACTCTATAAAAAAGAAGTGTCGATACCATTGTCCATTAATATATGTGGGAAATTGAGGGAAAAGAAAAGGAATTTGCTTGAGCAAACACAGGCAAAAAATAGCTAGCATCCAACTATGGAAGCCGTAATTGATTGTGTGTGACTAATTGATGATAGATTCAATTTGAAATGTATATATTTCGCAAAGAAGTCAATAACAAATAAAACCAATGTTTCACTTTATTTTTTTTTTACCAAAATAAATGTGGATTATTTTGTCTGGAAATGTGGTTACTATGGTACTTAGGTAGGATCATTCTTTAAATTGAAATTAGAATGGCGACCAATTAATTAGTTGATGAATGGGGCCTCAGCCAATGACTAGTTAATGACAAGTTAAAGATTTTTTAATTATAAATTAATAAATCATATATAACAAATTAAAACACATTCCTGATCTTAACATTGAATTAGGCATAAAATGCAGTAATATTGGTGTGGTGGGGGCCTAACTTGCTAATAAGGGTTCCATTCAACGGCTATATATATTTATATCTATCTCTATCTATCAGTTTTCAACTCTAATTTTACTTTGACTTAGTGATAAAAAGTACCTAAACTATATTTGAGATTTGTATCAATTCTATAACTATATATTTGCTGACAATGTTCATATTAACTTGCGGAATATCATTGCGAATGGTAATCTTTTAGTATGGTATGCTTTTACCAAACTATTAGGTTAGGTTTAAATCCTGGTAAAGAGGGTCTTTAAAATCCTGAGGCTTTTATACCTTTCATATAATAAGTTTGGTCACGCTTTGATCAAGTACTCTCTACCACTAATAAGAAAGCTAGAATATTTTGCACCGGAATTTAGTCAAATCCGGTACAAAAAACATTCCGTAGAAAAAGAGGATTTCATATGTTCACCTCTTTTCTGATGTCAAACTAATATTTACTTGTGAAACATTGATAATATAACATATTACTATTTAATTATATTATAATTTAATGTCACAATCTGTTTTTAGAATCTATTACGATTAGTCCATCCATATATATATATGTTGGCGTAAGCGATTAATTATAGTTTAAATACTTATTTTACAAGTATGCCTCATAATTTACATAATTTAATATCGAAAACAACAATGCATGTGAGTTGTATTTTTTTGCATTATGATCTTGATAACTAATCGAAAGCAACATTTCGTTAATGCTATCCAACTTAATTATCAAATGTAAAATATTGATGGACAATAAAAATATGAAATGTTTTACAGGTTTTCTCCATGTCTTGATATCATAGTGTTAAGTGGCGAAAATTGCTTATAGATTACTTTAATGGCTTGGTCATTTAATAAAGTTTCGAATCATAAAAAATATAGATGAAATGAAAAAAAAGCCATGTGCAATGTCCAATAATTGGGACGCATTGTTTTGTTTGGGTTAGGTTTTTCAGAGAGGATGAAACGACAATGAGTTTGGTTGCGATGATTGCGCTGCAACAGGAATTGGCCCACTCTTTTGCAATCGACAATGTTGACTATGTATTACTCAACTTAGATTTCATTTTATTTCATTGATTTTGGAGTCTTTATGTTGAAGTTGATGGTTTATGGACCATACTTCTCACTCCCTCATATAAGTTGTAAATTAGCTTTTTCACACCATACAATCGTAGTAGGGTTTATATAATAAATTGTTAGTTCAGTGGTTAGTTAATATTTTGCTGATATAAATGGATTATAATGATTAATATGCATGCCCCAAAATATATTTATTCAAAAATTAATTATATATGTGTTATAATTCTCGTGTCGTATAAGAGTCGATACTAAAAATCGTTTATAATTATTATTCTCTCCCAAATAATGATGTGTCTTTTCAAAAAAAAAATCGTGTGAGTTAACAACTAGGTTGGACAGACAATACCTTGATTGGCCAGATTTGATCATCCTTATAGAACATGTTCGACAACATTTATAAGAGTTCAAGCAAAAGATTGTGCTCCTTTTAATCACTTCAACTGGGAAACTATTAATGTGTTTTGATTTTCACATTGATCAGGAGTTGAGGTTCAAGATTACTAGTTTATAATTACGTACATTCCTCCCTAAAATGATTGAGGTGATTTTAAAAAATGTATGGGCTTGAAGCCGAAAGCAAACAATGCCTCGAGTGTATGGGTTTCATGGTCTACAACAATATCAATGTCTTGAGTTTGAATGTTAAGTAGACTTAATAATATTAAATAGTATGATATTTGTCCGTTTTTGCACTTGCGGCTCGATTTTTTCTAAAATAACACCTAATAATGCTATCTTTGTATTTTTTTGTATTTATGACACGAGTTAGTAATTCTATTAAAAAAAACAAATTATGATGTTTGTAAGCCAAGCTAAGATTTTAACGGAAACGCATACTCGTGCCATGAATACAAAAAAAAACAAAGGTGGTATTATTTGGTATTATTTTTGAAAGATCGAGTTATAAGTACAAAAACGTGCTAGAGTCGTGCTATTCAATATTATTAAGCCTTTGAAGTGGGAAAAATTCTTTAGCTTGGTAAATAGAGTTTTGCTATCCAGAATAATAATATCAAACATAATATTTGAACTAATTGAAGGGTCTATGCAAGGCGCAGGCATCGTCGTAATAATTTTACGAAAAAAGATAAAAAGAATTATTTGGATATTTTAAAACTATTGAAAACTAAATATTTTATTTTTTAGAATAATTTGAATATCTCAAGTTCAATTTGTAGAATTTGGATTTCAAGTATTTACCAAGAGTGTTATTTTTTCTTCACCAAAAAAAATTATTTTTTCTATGGAAACGTAAATCTAAGAACCAATTTTTTTTTAGATAAAGAAAAATGACTTTTGATCTTCTCTTCTCTAAGTGTACATTAATTTTATAATATAATGAGACTAATCAAGTACAACTATAATTAAAGAGAAGTTAATGCATGAATAATTTAATAAAAAAAGTTTAATTATGAAAATACTAAAAATTTAGAAAAGTAAAGTAAAATTATCTAGCCTAACTATCTCAATGACCTTTGATTTAGCATCTTGTCCGAATTCATATATTGTATATGATGATATGATATCAGGTAAAAAATTATTGATGTTTTAAAATAATTTTCTATCATTTATATACAAAAACTATTCTTTGATTCAGTCTTTGTCAGGTGTTATTTCGTCATGTCAGCAAATATGCGAATTTAAATGCTGACTCTTTGTCTAGAACGGTTGATTCTGTGTCAAATTTTGTCGAGTGGGGAGGGTTAGATGCCCTAGTTTTTCTTTTAGATGTATTGAACTTCGATCTTAATCATTCTTAATGAAATTTGAGGTTATTTTCAAAAAAACAAAAGCATTAGCATACAATTACGGGTCCTACACTTAACAACTGAAGCACCATAATTCATGATTCCTCATATTTAAAACCTCTCAAAAAATTCTTGTCTACTCTTGAGGCATGTTCCAACATATGTATCAAATAAATTAATAAGTGTTAGTAAGTCTGAAATAGATATTTTTATTCATTTTTTTGTTAAAACAATGTCTATTAATCCACAAATTACTTATTAATTTACTTAATGTATGTGTAGGAATATGCACCAAGAATAAGTAAGAATTCCCAACCTCTTAATCCTATAAAGAGAAATTTTCGTATCAACCCCATGATTGGATTACTAATTAAAAGTCTTGTCTATGTGGTGTTAGATGAGTTGTGCCTACCACAAAACTTGTATGCTTAATTTAATTATTTTAGGACGCTGTGCTCAATATTTAGAAATTTAATGAAACTATATATGCATGAAGCTATAGTACAACCAAACTTTTGCCTTTGCAAGGGGAGACATAAACACATGTTAGTTACAAAAGTTATTGTTCCCATTTTCTTCTTGTTTTATCAAAGAATACACTAAAGCAGCTGTCCAAATCTCTAATCAAGATTTTTTTTTTGTTTGTGCAAATTAGATTTTGTTAGGATAAAATCTTATCCGCAAAATCCTTTTACCTGTAAAAAAAATCAAGATTTTGTCTTTTTTTTTTTTCCCGAACATTACAAGTCTAGTACTATCGCAACCTCTATTCCCGAATGAGCTCGAATTGGGACATTTGTTTCATCGTTAAGGTCATCTCCAACCACAAACACCAAAATACAATAAATTTACACTAAAAACAACTACAGTAAAAGTCATTTTTTTAACACCAAATCGAATATTCCAACATATTCCTCTCTACACCTATTTTTTTATTATTATTTAACAATTTATACTTATATTTAGTTATTTACTTATTCTTTCAACTAAAATTATTTTGATATTTTTAATAACATATAATGTTAAACATAAATATTTTTGTAATACAATAATTAAAATAAAATAAATTTGTATAAAAAGTTTTTTATTTATTAAAATTTATAATTACATACACACATAAAAATTTTAACTACATATTAAAAGTACAACATAATTAAAAAAATAATCACACATTCATCTCAATAATCTTCAGAATTGGAAAATTGTTCAATTTGTAGAATATTTTATTATGGTAGAATATTTTTATTTATATTAAATTACATTGATATAAATGTGTTTATATTTTAAATTTGTAGAGCATGTAGTTTGCAAATTTTTTCATATTTAATTATATTTTAACTATAATTTTTAAATAAATTAAATTATTAATTTAATTTAATTTTACTTTAATAAATACATTGATTGATTAAAAATACAAATATACCATAAATTAAAATTATTAAACATTAAAACACATCTCAATTAATACAATTAAATAAAAAAAAATAAAAAAAAATACAGTAATCACTGTAGTGACCCAAATATGGGTCGCTACAGTAAGGTACACCAAATTGCTAGGGTGGGAGTAAAAAACCGACTGCATTTTGCACTGTTTACTGCAAAATGCAGTCGGTTGAAGAAGCCGGCAACTCTATGGCTCAAATTAAGATTTATCTTCAATAGCAACACAATTAAAATTTTTGTAACTAAATGATACACATTGAATGGAGAATTCAAGTTGGTTTGTTTGTATACTCAGTTACTGATTAGTTGTCTCGAAACCATTATTTTCCTTAAAAAAATAACCTGTTATACTTGTCAAAATCATTAGTCTCTTCAAAAAGATTAACCTGTTAAGGAGTATAACGTCCATGTTATAGGATTAAGATCCACCGCCCACTCATCCAATATGGAATTCTATCACACTAGCTAGTCCTGTATAACTAAGCTAGCTGGGCTAGGGTTAATGATCTGTATTCATTCTTCAGGTGTTGGCAACTTGGCATCAACCGTGACCATAACAATTGAACGATGAGCACGTTGGACCAAGAATTGGTCACCTAGGGCTAGGAGGCTTGGACCTACCATGTTATTCTTGTTAACCACGAAGCCGATGCATGAAGATGTGACTGCATGTCCTACCATAGCCAGCCAGTCTCACCTTCAAGGAATAATGATCAATTTTTTGGGCCTGAAAGTGAGTGAAAGTACCTGTTTTCTTTCATTTTCCCGTCATTTCCAGCAAAATAACGACAAACAATTGTTCAAGACTTGTCGTCTGCCTGCAACGGCTTTTCTCATGCACTATATATATTTTCCTCTCAACAAATGCATATTTTAAGATTTGAACCCTGCCAAAAGTAGTTATCCCAAAACTAGCATGCTAACTATTTATATTTTCCTAGTTTGCTTAGGTATTAAATTATGCATCGATCTCATTTCAATAATATACAAAAAGAAAAGATTAAATACATATAGTAGGGGATTTGATTAAGTTGGTGGCAGCATGAGCAAGTTTTGGGAGAAATTGAAGATGACTTGAATATACTAAGCAAAGTTTCATGAGGACCATTGATCATATGTACGATGGGACACTAATCAATTGCAACGCACGCTTCCATAATTGCTGATAATTGAAATGTTGGAAATTTGATCAACTCCGATTACCTTAGAAATGAAATTACGTCATTTTGTCTTCTGCCAAAATGATGACACAGTCATAGAAATTCCATCTTCAAGTTTGGGTCTAACCATAGGCAGGCTCGAATTGGGTCCATTTAGTCGTAGCTATGTTGGCCTCGTCCAGTTTCCATTTGTTCATCTAAGTGTAAACAAATCATCATCTCCAGTGTTTGTCTTCAGTTTATTAAATTTTAAACCACGTTTAAACAAAAACTAAGTTGTTGATTATAAATTCAAATATAAAACTTAATAATAATAATAATAATTTTAAAAAAACGACCTCGATCTTAACTTAACTAGACTAATGCGGAACCTCCTAAATAGAATAGAACGAGAAACACTTCCAAATACAATAAGCGTGAAAATGGCCTTGGTTAGTACAAAAATTCATGTAATCTAAAAGATTGACCAAGACTATTTCTAGCTAGCCAATCAAAATCAGTTATTTAGATGGTTCACATTTCACACAAAGATTATTATATAAATTTTGGTTTTTTTCTTATAATATATACTTAATTCCTACCAGTTTTAATAGTTGAACTCATTTAATTTTATAAACTATTTTATTTATGCCTTCTAAAAAAATGTGTTAGTAATTAATGAATTAATTAAAAAAAATAAATAAGGATAATATTAAAAGCGTGTCTATATTTTAAGACATCAAAATAAAAAATGTGTCAATGAAACAAAGGAACTATTAGTTAGGTAGACCAAATAGCTCATGACTACTTGTTTTAGAGCTTCAAAATAAAATTTCCCAATTCTAATTCTGATTCCTTTTAAATCAAGAGTATTATTTGATAACAAAATACTAATATTTATTACCAATCAGAAAACAAAAATAAAAGCTAGTAGAGTAAAAATCTAAGCAATAACATTTGTGACATAATAATCTAATTGATGGTTTTTTTTATTGCAGCCAGAAAAAGATGGAATTTTATTTCATGTCATTATTACTTGCCTGGAACAAAAGATGATTGAAAAATGTGAAATTACCTGACAAGGCCTAGATTAAGAACACCCCAAGAAGTTCGAGGCCATGACTTTTCCTTAGCCTTCATGAGCAAAACTCTAACCCAAGCAATCCATCCTTCCCAAGACATTCTCTTGTCCCATGGACTTCCCCACTCCAACAACATTCTCAGCCCCTTCTCTGCCTCTCTTTCTGCCTCCTCAAACATCCCTTTTGTCATATATATTTGTGCCAAAACCACATGTGGCTCTCCCACAAATGGGTTCTTCTCCACGCTCTTCAACAGCAACTCCTCTGTTTTTTCTCTCTTAGACATATCACAAACACCTTCCCAGTACATGTCTCTTCCTTCTATTTGATCTCTTGCTTCCAGAAACCCAGTGCAACCCTCAAGCACGGGTGGCACTACCAGCTCCAGTTCCTCGTCTCTTTCCTTATCTACCTCAGCGCCACCGCATCTCCTCCTCTCCTCCACATATATCTCTTCCTCTCTCACCATTAAGGCATATATTGCACCCATTCTTGATATTGAGTTCATCCACAACCCGGGTTTTCCATCTCCAGGCCACAAAGCTCCATAAGTATTCCCCACAAACTCCAACCTCCCATCATTGTTATCGAACAATTCGTCTTGGAAACCGAAAAGCTGGTCACTGAAATCAGCCATGGTCATCAGCACAAAAGTAGCCACCACTCTTCTGCTCACAAGAACGTCCTCTC
>CAODLS011602936.1:0-16161 GCA_948243855.1 Flueggea neowawraea
AAAATAAAATTAAAGTATATTATTTTATTTTAATTATTAATTTTATAAATATTTTCTAATCAAATAAAAAAATTTATCGTGCATTGCACGAGTATTGCGCTAGTGGTAAACAACTAATCTAGATAATTTCACATTGAACTAAACGTTGTCCTCGAGCATATATAGCTTGTATTCTCGAGATTTTAGCTATATTTTTTGTGGTAACACGTAATAAATTTATATTATGTAAATTTAATTATAAAATTTACTTTAAAGTAAACAACAAAATTATAATCATCATGGTTTTAGACGTACTTAGCAATAGTTATGTGGACAATTGCATTTACTAACTACATAGTGGATAAATTAATAGTGGTTAATTGATATACTTAAATACTCTAAATTTTTCGAGTGAAAGAAAAAAGTCAGCTTTGGAGTTGAAACATTGAAAGAAGCCTGAAATACACTCGCTTACATTTAGTTAATTGTGTATTTGTACAAAAAACGATCAAATGGTTGCTCTTTAATTTTTCAAATGAAATGGTAATTAAATCAATCAGATATTTTTTTGGTCTTGAGAGTGATTCAACGATTACCAGGATTTCATATAGAGTGTAAATTGAGGATGATATTAGAATTTTTGTTTCTACAAGATATGAATGTGCACCAAAATTATGGATTATGTGTTCAAAATTGTTTTAGGAGCATTTATGGTCAGATAAAAAACAAGGAATTTATTATATAAACAATATATCAATATAGTCAAGGTGATTTAACATAAATGTCGAACAAACCTACAAAATTTATGTTAAATTTCCTCAATATGGTAAACAAAATTAAATTCCAATGGAATTCTTGAAATTACGTAAATGGGTTTCATTTCTCAAGTAAACACGCATGTGTCACAAGGGATAGCAAGAGTGGACTGCATTTATTTCCTTTCTTTTACTTTCCCCACTTCTACTTCCTTTTTCTTTTTTCTTGCTGACACTATTTTTTATTTAATAACCCAAGCTAAATTACAACAACAATAATTTATAAAAAAATTACAAGAAAAAAACACAAATTTTATTAGCATATTTTCTTTGATAAATTTTCATTCTTCAAATATATATATATATATACGAGTTTATAATTGAGTTTGTCTGCAAGATTTTTGAGCCGAATTTTAGAGTATTTAAATTCGATTATTTTAAATTTCGTACTTTAAAATCTGTTCAAGTTTCACTTATTTAATATCAAACTGAGTTACGAACAAATATTTATCGAACTGAACACTAAGTCACTTGCGTACATATTCCTATTTTATATTTACTGATGACCTTATGGCATTTTTCTGTAATAGTTGTATTTGTCCGACTTTGGAAAATTCCCTGCTTATGAAGTTTTACCAATGAAATAGAATCAATGAGTATGGCTTAGTGCATTTTTTAGGTTATGAATTCATAATTTTGAGACACCTACCATATACTTTTAAATTGCTTGGGACAATTTTTTTTTCTTGATCTCTCTAAGTTTCTTCATTTAGAGCTTTTGGTGTGTGACTTTGACTTGGATGTATTTTACCCTATAAAATTGGAATACAATGAATTTTTATGATTGATAAACGGGAAAGAAGCTGAAGGCATGTCGTTGCATACTTGGATGCAGAGCTGCGCAGTACGTTGCGAGGCACTGGATTTAGAGTTTTTTTTTTTCTTTTCTACATTCATATATTGAAGTTTTTCTTGATCGAGATTTATGTATAAAAGTTCATTAACAAGTGCTTGAGTCTATTTCCTTTATAGTAGGGGAAAGGCGATTTGATTTGAGTTTTTACTTTGGAATGTAAAATTTAGGTATAACAGGGAAAATGCGATTTGATTTGGATTTTTACTTTGGAATGTAAAATTTAAGTTTAGTTTAAAAAATAATTTTCTACATAAACTTTTTTAAAATTAAACCTAAAATTAACTCCACATAATTTTTTTTATAAACCTAAAAAACAATCTAATATCAACTCCACATAAACTCTAAATAAAATATTTTCGAATCAATCTAATATCAATTAAAAAAAAAATTAAAACATTAAAATCAACCTAATATCAACTCCCCATAAACTTCTTCAAATCAACCAAAACTCATCCCTACAAAAACTTTTTTAAAACCTAAAAACAACTTAAAATTAACCTAAAAATTAACTCTACATAAAAAAATTGAAAACCTAAAAACAACCTAAATAAACTTAAAATCAACTCTACATAAATTTTTTTAAAAAACTAAAAAACAAGTAAAATCAACACAACAAAAACTTTTTAAAATATCTTTCTTAACATTTTTTACCATTTCACCAATAAATTTTAAAAAAATATTAAATTTTATAATAAATAATAAAATAAAATATTATATTTTAAAGAAAGAGCTAAAAAATATGATTGCACTTACTCTACGGTGATGAGTATAACACTCGTTCAAAGTAGTTGGCGTCGGGACAGTCGGAGTCCATATGGACCAAGTAGAAAGAAAGTGTAATGGTCCTTAGAAGGGCTGGGATGTATTTATTTGGTTACGAACTAGAAGCTTCAGCTCTTGTGCCAACAGAATGGTTTGGCCAAGGGTATTTGTCGTAGATACAAAGTCCAAAGAGATTATTTATTTTGATGCAAAAGTAGCAACTCCAAATTTGGGTGTGTTAGGAATATTTGATGAGGTAGAATTTCATTCTACAACAGCTTTACTGAATATTTTTAGTTGGAATTTTGGAGCTTCAGTTCCAGCTGGTCGAGGTGACAGATGATGGGTTCATTTGAAGTTTGGGCATGGGGCAAAGGAGTGTGATAGTTGATGTGACGTCGCCACCCTAAGAAGTAGACCACTAGGAAGCTTGTTGCGGAAGCTACCGAGGCGTGTGCCCCTCGAGAGAAAGTAGTTAGAAAGACACATGGCAAGTAATGGCTAGGATCTTGGTGCCCTACGATACCACATCCCTCCGACTAGAAATTAGTTAGGACGTGGAAAAGCCTTAGAATGTGGGAGGTTATTCTTGGGCAGTATGGGTTCCATCATGGCGAATTCAGTGGGTAAAAATAGAGTATAAAAGCGAGGCCAAAAAACAGAGAGAGATCATCAGAATCACACAAAAATAATCTGTTTATTTACTTTCAGTTTGCCTTGCTTTTACATTGCATTTGGTAGCATAGTTCATTTACACTCCCAAATTCAAGACCTGAATTCACTTTATTTGCATTGATCATGGATGCTATAAGCTCAAATGGTTCAACTGTGAGCTTGTGTGTTCTCTTTTGTTTCTAAGTGTTCAATTTCAAGTTGTTTTTATTTACATTTAGGTATTAATGTGTGTTCATCTTGTGAGTAATTAAAGTCGGTCGTTAGGCAAATCCAAACCCCTTTTTATATTTTGTTACTACTCGATTCCCGTGTCGAAGTCCCATTCGATTATCCGAGGAAACTTTTGAGAACACCAACACAACTTATGTTGTTCCCATTTTCTCACCTAGAAAATGTATTCAGATCCTTTATTATATGGACAAAATAAGTTTGTATGACCATCCAGACTGGGGTAATAAACTAAGTGGTTAGACATTTTTTATTACGACGAGGATGTGGATTTTAATCGTGGTTATCCAAGAGTATGAGACTACCACACATTTTTATAAACAAAATAAATTACTATATAGTGGAGGAAGATGAGGATGGTGGTCTAAGTAAGGGTCTGTAATGTAGACATTCTATTATTTTATTTAATTATTTGTTTTTCTAATTTTTTTTCTTACATGCCTAAGCATGAAACTTCAGCTCTTCGAATAGAGGTCGAATGGTTCCATTCAAAAAAGATCTGACTTGCATAAAATTCATTCATACAAACATATTATATGTCATATTGTTTCATAGTTCTTAACCAAGAGACTGGAACTCTAAATATTATTGACCTGCACACCTTTATAGATATCTTTATTTAATCGTCTAGATTCATGGTATTGGCATGGGGGCTTGCTGTTCAAGTCTCTTCACGAGGCTCATAAGCTTGGATGCTATAGGCAATTGCCTTTCCCTTTGCGTACACAAGCGTTTACCTAGTTTACAGAATGTGGCAAAGTCCTCACAATTGTTGTGAATAAAGTTATATTCACCGAATTTTTTTGGGTTTTGGAGGAGTTGGTAGGCAACTTTGACGACGTCACTAGCACTTTTGATTTCTCGAAGACGGTCAGTGAGAAAATAAACTTTATCGGCAATGCCATACTTGTAACAATATATGATTTTGCCTGCATAGGGCATGTCGCGTGCTGCAAAGCAGTCAAGGCAGGTTTTGGCACTTCCCCGGTGGATATATGGGTCATAGCCGCAAACCGGACATGGTTTTCCAGGTTCTCCTATGTGCGGTTGGGTCTTCGTAAAGTGAATCACGTAGCCATCTCCCACGTAAATTCCTACGCATAACACACAGACAATTGAAAAAAAAAATTATAAACAAGTATAAGTACGAAACTTTTTTTAGCAACCTTCCTATTAGGTATATAGATAGCGTTTGGGTACCTTTAACCTAAGGATTTAGGTTCAATTATATATACATTCTTTTTAAAATTATGATTTTTGAATTTATGCTGTCAATTTTTCATATTTTGGTAAAATTTTTAAATTCACTTGCTACCTAATTTTTTTGAAATTATATGCACAACTAAACTAATTTTTAAAAATTACATTTTTATGTTGTACTTTGAATACTGTTTACACGTTTATATTTATTTATAATTGTTTATATTTGTTTACATTTATTTATATGTAAATACATATAAAACAAATATAAACAAATATAAACTCATATAAATAACTATAAACAATTATAAACAACAGTCCGTGAATTTAAAAATTATATTAGTGAATTTAACAATTAAAACTGCACGGATTATAAAGTGTATCTGTAATAAATATTCAGTCTGTATAGAACAAATTTTGTAAAATTTTTGTAATGTATAATATAATTATCACAAGACTATCATTTTAAGTGTGAATGTTCACCATTGAAACAAGTCCATCTAAACAATAAAATATTAATTAAGTCTTTGTTTGGTTCACATCCAAAACTACTTAGGTGAAGAATTTGACTCTGCTTATTTATATATATATATATTGACTATGCACTATCTTTCAACTAAATATATATAGCCGGTTTTCATTCTATACTTTCAGGAAGGCAAATTTCCAAGTAGTTCAAATTTAATGTTCTGTACATAAATTATTAAGTGGACACTCTGTTATTAAGTGGCGCATTTGGAGGTAAGTTTCGTAAAAATTGAACTTTCAAAAGGAAATTAATATACAACAATGATGTTTTAGCTCTACTTACTGCGGCTTTATTCCCATCATGGTTAGTATTATATATATATATATATATATATAATACTACCGCAGTACCCTGTGTATGTAAATGTGATCACCAGGCCTAAGGGTGTGACGACTGATGCGTTTGGATACAATAGCAGCCACCAACTTATCTTTCAGTTCTACCAATTCTTTTATCTCTTCCTTCAGTCCCATTTCTTTACTTTAATCAAAGGAGAGTGCTGCGCTGGTTTTGAACTTCAGATTGCCAACTCATATAAGATATTGATGAGTGAAGGGATTCTTTTTCTATGGACGAAATAAATTTGTGGATCACGTGGGACAATGGTAGTGAAGAGGTTCTTTACAACAAGAATGTGGTTTATAATCTGGGGTGTACATTAACAGAGTTTTTAAAAATCATATCTTTATTAAGAATCAAACTACTCAAACAGTGACCCACAGGAGAAAAAGACTCCAATTTAGGAGAGATTTTTGCAATTCAAGGCTACGATATTATGTTTTATTCAATCTTTTTACCACTTTGAACGGTCTTGCTATTTCTCTACAAGTTTTTTAAATTTTGTCATTTTCTTGGTCTACTTATTTCTGTAAAGGATAATGCTATACTGATATGTGCTTTAGATTGAACGCTTATGTGCTATTTCCATTTTCTCACGTGGAAAAATGCATTCGATCCTTTGTTGTTTGGATGAAATTATGCAGCGAGTAGGGTTGAGAATTTACTACGTAAGCATGAAACGTCAGCTCTCTTTGTAATGGGTGCTGTCTTTCCTAAGGGGTACTCATCGACCAAGAAGATCTAACTTGCTTTAATAATTAATTTAAAGTTCTAAGACATTGCAATGGGTATAACAACTCTTTTTTACGTAATTTTAATTTTTTTTATAAAATTCTGACATGTTTTATTTGTAAATTGTAATCTAAAGTAAAACAAAATATTGATATTAACAGAAAATGTCTATTGTCAATTTTAATGTAGTTTACTTTAAATTTATTTGAAATTAATTAATAAATATTATTTTTAATTTCTAATATATTGTTAAAATGCAATAACAAGGAGAAAAATTATGGGCCGTCTACATAAATTAAAACAAATATTTCTACGCATATTATCAATGAAGCTATAAACTATGAGATAAAAAGAGCATTTAGTGAGTTATGACGTGGCTCTCTTCTCTCATGTCGCCCTCCCTCCTCCTCTACAGTCTTTTTGGTGCGTCCGCTCAGATCCGTCATCCCTACTATTCCAATTGCCAACCACGAGACGTTAAGAAAGAAGAATGAGACAAACCAGAGAGCTCTAGGTGAGATGGTGGCTTTGTTCCAGCAGTTTCTTCCTTAAGCAGTCCTTCTACCCATTTTACCTATCTATGCTTGAAGTGGAGAAGCAATGGGAAGACACGCCGTTCTGCAAGAAAGTCACCATTGACTCCTAAAAGTTTCGAAACATCAAAATCCTCCACCTCTACAAGAGCACGTCAATGCCCTGACGCCCGAAACTCGAGCTGAGATTAGGAAGGAGAACTATCCTGAAGTGGTGGATAGCACTTGAAAAGGAGAACCTAAGGATTCTTCGAAGAAGGCCGAAGCGGAGCCTAGTCCTCGATGATGTTCGGGAAGTGGTGGACATGAAGAAGATCATTGCGAAGGTCCTTGAGCAGAAGAAGCTGGTTCCCGTGGAGGAAAAACAGCAGAGAGCTAAAGCTCCGTTCACCAAGGAGATCGTGAGAAAACCACTTCCTCTGAAGTTCAAGATGCTACAACTGCCAACTTTCTAGGGAAAAAAAGACATGCATGAGCACATTTAGAACTACGAAGCCATCATGATGCTTCACGGATGGGATGGCGCCATCATATGTCGTACGTTCTTAATAACATTGAAGGACAATTCACATTCTTGGTTTAATGGGTTGAAAGAGGCATCACTTTCTTGCTTCGAGCAACTTAAGAAGGAGTTCATCAACGCCTTCATCATCAACAACAAGTGGAAGAAGGATACCACCTACTTGCTGAGTGTTAGGCAAAATGAGAAGGAAACTTTGCGGTAATACGTGGATAGATTCAGGGATGTCACTTTTTAAGTCTACAGCCTGGAGTGGCCACAACGATCGATGCAATTGCAAAAGTCATTGTCCATAGACCATTCAAAGACCCTGGCATACCTCTTCATACGAGCGAACAATTACATACTACCGGCCAAGGTCATGAAGATTGTGGGAACCAAGGACGAAAATAAGAAGAAGCAAACAGAAAGAGAGATTTTGGAGGAGCCAAACAAGAAGAAGAAGAAGAAGAAGAAGAAGAAGAAGAAGAAGAAGAAGAAGAAGAAGAAGTCAAAAGGCTTAAGGAGACATTGCAGTCCACACTTCAAAAAGTACACCTCACTAAATGAGTTGAGGTCAACTATCTTGGCAGCAATAGAAAGTTCAGGGCTTATCACTTTTTCTCTAAAAACTGATAAGACTTTGGGAAAGAATGTAGACTTATACTAAAAATATCATGATGCGAGTGGACACTCCATAGACAAGTTTCAATAACTAAAGAATCAAATTGAGACGTTGGTTAGAGAGGAGCACTTTGACCGATTTGTTTACGTCAAAGCATTGATAGGGGAGCCAAGTGATGAAACAAGGACAAGAAGGAGAGATGATGATCTCCGAAATGATTAACATAGGACCAATTAGGCTTGCTGCCACTCGAAACAATAGGCTTTGGTCGTTAGGTGTACTTCAAATGGTGGTAAAAGCAAGTCGGGTGCCACTCGAAACTTTGGGCTTTGGTTATGTACTTCTGATGGCAGTAAGAAGTTGAATCCTTTAAGTTTTGTTAACCTTCTCTTGTGTAACTTGTTGTTTTAAACAAATGACATGCCTACTTTTTTGCATAAATAACTTCTTTTATGGGTGAAGAGCATGTTAAGGCAACTCGAGTACTTAGCCACATACAACGAAAAAGGCTTGCGGGAAACCAAACTTATGTAACCAAAAGTACTAGAACATGGGGTGAGTCTAAACATTGGCTCCTTACCGTCAACATATAAAGAACCATCTTGAAATTTTTATGACACAGCATGAATAGAAAAGCTTACTAGAAATCGAGCTCTCACCATTTGCATGTTCGATAAAGTTTAAGAAGCTGCTAAGGCTGCGTGAGTAGAAACGTTTGTTAAAACTCAAGCTCTCACCAAAGGCATGCGGGGAACAACTAAACTGTGAGTAGAAACACTTGCGAGAAATCGAGCTCTCACGACGTTAATATGTTAAGTGCATATAAAGAATTGCTAAAAACTGAGCTCTCGCTATGAAAACTTGCAATGAAAAGATAGACTGTGATGTAACAATGGAGCATAAAGCTTACGAAAAACTGAACGCTCATTGTAGATTACACGTAGTGGAAATTTGAATATCGCATATAGTCAAGCATCAAGCTTACGGGAAACTGAGGGCTAATTAATGATGAAACGT
Organism: Flueggea neowawraea; assembly: GCA_948243855.1. Taxonomy (NCBI): domain Eukaryota; kingdom Viridiplantae; phylum Streptophyta; class Magnoliopsida; order Malpighiales; family Phyllanthaceae; genus Flueggea; species Flueggea neowawraea. The sequence goes on from CAODLS011602936.1 coordinate 8,790, forward strand.
TACGACGTGCAGTGAGTAGAAAAGCTTGCGGGTGCAACAAGCTCTCACTATGGAAGCACACAAAGAAAGATGACAAAAGTTGTGACGTGGCAATAGAGTATAAAGTTTGTAGGAAACCGAGAACTCATTATAGAACACATGTAGTGGAAATTTGAACATCATGTATACTCAAGCATCTAGCTTGCAAAAAAATGGGCACTGGCGAGTGGCATTAGGAGTGAGACATTAAAGTAGAAGAGAATAGTAAGCTTGCTCGTAAGTGGCACACCCATTGTCGACTTAGATAACATCATGCAACTTTATGATCAAAAGGGAAGTTAACACTTTGGTAAATGCAAACTATCACAACATTGACATAATAGAATCACTTAGTGAAAATGACTTTTCTCCTAAAGTGATTGGGGAGCATATGTGAGCATGAGGTGAATTATTTAGATCCTAAAATAGTTTGAAGGATTTTCATATCATCTTTACCTAAAATGCCATCTCGATCACCCAGAGAAAAGTCCCTAGACACTAGTATGGTGGAGATGATGAACTCTGCAAGGTGGTGAAGATGATGAACTTCTCGAGGTAGAGTGTAAATGATGAATTTCATGAGGTGGAGTGGAGTTGATGAACTCCGCGAAGCGATGAACTTTGCAAGTTGGTGAACTCCGCAAGGTTATGGACTCGGCAAAGTGGAATGGATATGATGAACTCTGCAAGGTGGTGGTGAAGATGAATCCTCCAAGAAGCAGCTCCTACACGCCCATGTGATGGTGGGGGTAAAGACTATTCCACGGTGCGCCAAATGCTCATGTGGTAGTGGAGGTGATGAATCATCCAAGAAGCGTCTCTTGAATGCCCACATGGTGGTGGAGGTGAAAATTACTCTAGGGTGCACAAAATGCCCACGGGGTGGTAGAGGTGAAGCTCTCCAAATGTAGTTCCTAAACACCAATGTGGTCGTGGGAATGATGAATCCTCCAAGAAATGGCAAGTTGTCAGAAATAAAGGTTGAATGGCTCGGCGTCTGGAGTCAAGAACAGTTACTCATCTGCTGTAGTTCTGGAACAGGAAGTCATTGGGAATTTTGAGCTGTCGATATCTACTACCTCCTGCAAACGGCATGTTGTTTGGGTTCACGAACGGTTGATTGTCTGGTGCGTCCTGGAAGCAGCACATCGTTCGGAGTCATGAATGGTTGGTTGTGTTCCGCTTTGCAAACGGACTGACGTTTCTCACTTTTCTCATGCGTTGCAAGCGGTCATTTGTCTCTCCTGCAAACGGCATGTCATTTTGGTCTTCTCCATCATCTTTAAACACCAACGGACACGGTTCGGTCACCAAGAAACTGCTACCACCACCAGACAAAGCCAGTCCAATCGAGACAACTCCTACCGCCAATCGAGCAGAGCTCACCTGATGCCGCCACTGGAGAAAGAAAGAACTGCAAGAGTGAAAACAAAGCCAGTGACAAGAAATATATATATATATATATATATAACAACAGTTTGGAAAAGAAAGAGGAGAAGGGACTGAACCTCAGGAGGAAGGAAACGCAAAAATTGACCGAAGAGAACGAGAAGGAAAAGAGAGACCGACGACATGAATGTAAAAAAAAAAAGAGACGAGGAGATGAGCACGATTCTGTGGATCTTGATAAAAAGAAGTCAGCTTGAAATTACCATCTACGTGAAAATAGAATCAGAGATTGAAAGGCTTGATTTAAGGATTAAAAAAATCAAAATAGGAGAGAAATTGGATTTAGAGGGAAAAGGGAACAAATTCGGTCAATGTAAAATAAAAAAGGGGGAAACAAATCATATTGAGTTCAGAATGTTTATGGGAAGAAAATAATCTGACAATATTTGGCCAATCAATTGCTTAATCAAGGGAAATTTTCAAATTCAAGACAGAAAAATTAAGGCAAATTGAGAATTTGAATCACAAATCAGGAGCTCAATTTGGGCCGGATAGAATCTGTCTTAATCTAAAGGATTCCCCAGTTGGTGAAGAGGTGCAGCGAATTGACTCAGCTTAACTTGATAAGCTCCGGATTAAGTGCTCGCATTTTTTAAAATCAAATATTTGATCCTGGGTGAAAATAATAATTTCAGAAAAGCACTTGACCCAAATACCTACAATGCAGATGCAACCTGTCAAATTTTTACTCTTATCTTCGGAAAATTCAAAGAAAAGAGTGAGGAGCAATTGATGAAGCCTAACTAATAAAAACATCGGTTATTCTTTAAAACGTAATGGAAAACATTACCCTTGTCATCAATAGGAAATGTTACAAGATGTTAATGCCCTCTCATTACTCACTATACTATAAATAGATGCTAAAGATAACTTGTAGAGGTACGTTCTATTTGCTATACACACCTACACTCTACTAAATTCTCTATTGACTTGAGCGTCCGAGATTCTTTGAGGAGCAACTAGACCTCGTCGTGTTCTGTATTTTCAGGTTCCGATGTAACGTTTATGATTTTTGAGTGTTCCAAGTGTTCGTTAATATTGTTGTTTATTTTCTGAGACAACAATACAAGGTAATTTGAACATATTTCATAGTAATTGTCTTTTATTATGAAATCTGTTCTGATGTGCTAAATAATGATTTACTTTCATCATTCAAGCGGTAGCGGCTAATGGTAATTATAACATTTTCTTTTCCTTTATCTTTATACGGGGCTGGCGAAATTTATTAAAAAAATGATGAATCTCGATAAACTTTGATCTGCTTTTGCATTTGAAGTTTGTTCCTTTGTCTATTTTGAGAACAATCTGATACAGAGTGCTGTAGGAGAAAAATGTGCTTGCTAAATGGCTAATGCGTGCTGGCTGCTGAAGTAGCTCAAAAAGGGTTTGTTGAAGCTTGTATCCTATTTTTTTGTTTTGCACAAATCTGACACTGGCTTGCTAGGTTTTCCCTCTCACATGTCTTAGCTTCTGTTTCACAAAAGGTCACAAATGGCCATTTTTTACCCATAATTTCGGTATTATATACAAGTAGGATGACATGTAGAACCATGTGGCATGTTCTCTTTTTCTTGTTTTCTCCAAATCAGCATTTTTAGTATAAAAAATTAGCCAATCCAACCCAAAAAATTCTAACTTTAACCTTACCGTAATCCAACCTTTTCCATCTTCATTATCTTTTCTTCTGGACAAAAACTGAACCATCATCTCCATCCATTCAAACAATGGTGGTGGCCTACGTCGTTCTCCCACTCATCTCCGCCAGATCTGCTCTCCTTTGCTCCCTCCCCCACCACAATGCTCTCTCTTGAACACCATCACCACCACCATCTCAAATCCAACCAAACTTCCCTCCATCACCATCGTCTTTTCACAATTAAGTCCACAAACTCACTACCACCATACTTCAAACTCCACTTACAAATACGAAATAACAATATGGATCCATTGTTAAAACGGTTGGCGTTCGGGTTGGTTTTTTGGAATTCGATTAAGAGTGGAAGTTTTTTCTTCACTCCACTTCATTGGATTTGGTTTCCACTTTCAGAATGCCGACGCCACTGATATAAGTTAAATTCTTTTGGGTTTGGTTTCTGGAATTGATTGGGTTCATATGGGTTTTTATCTTTTTTAAGGATTTATTATTGCTTTCGATTAAATGGTGCTGGTGTTACAGTAATGGTTGTATTGAGTCATACTGGCGACGGATTAAGCAAAAGGCTAGTTACAGTATGGTGGTGAGGTTTGGTTTGGTTATTGTTTTTTTATTTGGTTTGGTCACCCAAAAAAAGAATAAACAAGAATATGCCATGTGGTTCTAAATGTCATCCTACTTGTGGTCCTAATGTCATCCTAGTTGTACGGATTAATTTTATGCATGGTCACTTAATTTTTCAACTTAGTGCAATACGGTCACAAAATTAAGCTTTTGTTTTAAATGGTTATTGAACTTTCATAATTTGTCCTACAAGACCACTTCGGCTCTTTTTTCCAAAATCCGGCATCAGAAGTGTGACTAGGTGCACACATAAGGCAATTTTGTACATGTGGAATGCCACATGGAAATATTTCTTCTAATTCAAACCAAACCAATCCTATAATGAAACCAACCAAAAATAAAAATTTTAGACCAAACCAACCCAACCAGCATCGCCTCTTTCCTTTATCATCTTCAATTTCATGCGGCCACCGGTGGCAGAGCCACATTAGGGCCACGGCTGGAGGAGGGCCATGGGAGCCCCCCTCCGGCGGGGCTCTGCCACTGACCCAGCCCCTGCCGTCATTTCCGCCATCGCCATTGAAGACCTGGAGCTGCTGGAGTTGGCGACTTGTTGAAGATGATAGTTTTTTTTAAATTTTTTTAAAAAATAATAATAATGCACAGAACAGAACCCGTACTATACCCATTCGCCACTTCTTTGCTTCTCACAATCTCCCTCTTCGTCTCGACCCAGTCTCTCCTGACTCCACCGCCACTGTCCACTGACCACACCGCCACCTCCCCTCTCCTCCGATGACTTGCCGGCCGCTGTCATGGTAAGTGGATTTTCTTTATTCAATCACAAATTTCAGTTTTTGTTTTGTTGGTTAGGGTCAGTAGATTCTGCTTGGAGATGGTTTCTGATTGTCATAGCTTAAAGATGACTTATATTTGTGTTGGCTGTGGACTGGGATTTGCACCTCTCATCTCGTGTTCGCAAGAAGGCAACACTGCAAAATCATTTCTTCAAGTTTTGGTTTTGGGTTTCATTTTAATTCGAAAGAGGAACAAGTTTTGCATTGAGGACTAGGTTTGCGGTTGCAAAGTTCTACTTCTTGCTTGAGATTACTCACCAACCCGCAAATCTCAATCCTTCTTTTCATGTCTTCTTTCTTTTTATTTTTCTCAAATCTGTGTCGATTTGAAATCTGATTATTCCAATGTATTATGAATTTGAATTTACTATTAGCTGTGTTGTAAGGTTTGAATCTAATTGCATCATTCTGTTGTGAGTTTTATCGGAAATGAAAAAAGAAGATGAATTAGATGCACACCACACATCTATAGATGCAATTCATAAATTACAACCTGGTCTTATATTTTGGTATTTTGTGAAAAGTAAAGGTTTTATAAAGTTTTTATGTTCATTTCAACATATTTAATGGTTGTGATTGAAAAATTAAATAGTATAATTCTTATCATATTCAAGTGTTGTTAAGAAAAAGTGAGTGGAAGAATTTTTAGTCTATGTTAAGAAAAAGTCAGTGGAAGAATTTTAAGTATATGTAAATACTTTTTAGCTATGTTAAATCGAATTGTTTATATTCTTTATTTTGATATTTGTAATATTATTGAAGTTTCTTCTAGTTTATAATTTGACTGAGATGGGTTGTTGATTTTTTAGAGTTACACGTAGTTCTTGTTTTGAAATTTTTTTAGAGAGAAAGTGAGAGAAGTAAGAACAAGAAGGGATGTTGAGAAAGGTGATGAGAGAGGATGGGTTTAACCGGAAGAGGCGGTGGTGGTTGGGTTGGGTTGGGTTGGTCTAAAGTTTTTAGTTTTGGTTGGTTTCATTATAGGATTGGTTTGGTTTGAATAAGAAGAACTATTTCCATGTGGCATTTCACATGTAAAAAATTGGCTTATGTGTGCATTTAGTGTAATACCCGGTATATTTTTTTAATAAGTATTTTTAAATAATTATATTTAGAGTAATTATTTAGAATAATTATTGGTGGATAATTATTTTTGGAATAATTATTTTGGATAATTTAAAAATTTATTTGAAAATTTATTTTTGGTGATTGAAGAGTTAATTTTATATTTTTGATGTTAATTGGGTGATTAATGAACGTTATGAGTGATTTGGAAGTGACTTATTAAGTGAAAATTTGTGTGAAATTGAAAAATAAAATCTGGATATAGTATACCGAACGACCGATCGTCCGCTGTGAGCCGCAGAACTGCGTGTCGTTCGTCACTGTTGACCCTGTCATTTGGGCTTGTGCATGCCTCAGTCCATCGCCAAACGACGTGTTGCTGAGAGCTGTCGTCCGCGTGCTCCGCATGTCGTTCGCATGCGTGTCAGCTGAGTATGGACCAGACGACATGTCATTCGTGTGTTTTTTTCCCACCAGCATGCCTAAACGACGCTGTTTTGTCTGCAACATTTTTATTTAAAGCCAGTCGACTTCCTCTTCGTTTTTTTATCATTTCTCTCTCATTTCTCACTCAAATCCAACCAAACTTGATTCCTCTTGCTCCTGGAACGTTCCTCTACCTGATTTGAGGTATTTTCATCATTGATTTTTGATTTTTGGCTCCTTTTCATGCTTATTTTTGCTTAATTCCATGTTTGACCGAAAATGGGTTTGTGATGAGAGAGGGTTCGATTTTTGCTAGATGTTTGGGTTGATTTGAAGTTGTTGGATACATACAAGACAACTATCCACCCAATGCCGTATGAGAGCACATGGTAATGAGAGCACAAAAAAATGCAAATGTCAAAGATGTGGAGATATAGGACACAACTAGAAAACATGCCAAAATATTCCCATTTAGATCAATGTGTTTTACTTGTTGAAAACTCACTTAGAAATACTAAAAACAAATACAAACTAGCTTCTTTGCACTTACAAATCCTTGTTTTATGTTTGTTTAAAACATGTTTGAGTAATTTCTTCTAATTTATTGTTCTGAAAAAATAACATATAAAACAATGTTCAAACAACATATATAAAAAATACAAACAAAAATATAAACAACATTACAATAAAAATATAAGCAAGAAACCAACATTATATAAACAACGTTAATACAACTTAAAAACAACATTTAAAAAACAACCAACTTAAAAATAATATGCACTAAAAAAATATATTTGCATAAAATATTCAACATACATATATATTGTTAGAATGTTGTTTATATATTGTTGGAATGTTGTTTATATATTATTGTTCTGTTGTTGTTATGTTGGAATATTATTTATAAGGACCCGTTTATTTTAGTTGAGCCGTTGAAGAATTTTCAGGAGTTTTGTTGAACAAAAGGCATGTTACTCGAGTTTAGGGATGACAATGGATAGGATATACCAATACCCTTATCCGTATATGTAGTTTATGTTATGTACCCATACCCTACCCCTACCCGTGCGGGTGATAAAAATTATTACCCGTACACTACCTACAGGGTATCTGTTTACTCGTAGGGTACCAATTTACCCGTGGTTTAAATTTAATTAATTAACTTAATAAATAATATACCATCAATTTAGAACAATATATTAGAAAAATATCCGAGATAATATGAAATATTATATTCACACAACATAATATAAAATTTATAATTTATAACTAAATATAATTAATAAAATAGTAATGTGATCCAAGTTATCACTTGAAATTTCTAAATTACATTTTCACG